>JBBYHL010066354.1:0-38115 GCA_038381835.1 Adansonia madagascariensis | reverse complement strand
TCAAGAAGAAAAAAATTAAAATCCAAAACTCGTAAAATTTTACGAGAAAAACTTTTATGGAAGAAATTTGTTATTTTGGAAAAAATGCAATTCTCAAAAAATAAATTGAATTTTTTAAAAACTGAATTAATATAAATTTAATGAAAATATTTAATGAATTTTAAAAGTCTTAAACTCGAAAATTTCCTCTTGAAAAATATATAGAGTAGAAAACTCCATATCTTGAAAACATAAAAAAAAATGTAAAACTCATAAAATAAAATGAATTTTGAAAAACTAATTTCATGGTGGTTAAATGAAAATATTGAAAAAATTTTAAAGTTAAAAACTCAAGAAAACTCTACTAAAAATTTTATAGATTAAAAGAAAGCTCATATTTTAGGATTAAAAATTTTCAAAGAATGCATTAAAACTTATAAAAAATGAATTAAATAAAACATAGCAAAAAATTGATTTGCAAAATGGTAAAGATAAAAATTTAAAATTTAGAATAATTTTATCAAGAAAATTTTTAAAAGTATAATACTCACTGTACTGTGAAAAATTCAAAATTAATTACAAAAATGGACAACTTGACACCTTGTGGTATAAAATATCAACATGAATTTTTCCTTGAATATTTTTTATTTTTTTTGGAATGCATATTAGCATGAATACTGCACAAGTGTCGACAAAAATATAAGGTGGTCAATTTTTCAAGCTTTACAAAAAATCTTAAAAATTTCATGAAAATGGGAAATTTGACTATGATATCATCTGCAAAAATGATTTTTTGAATTTGGCAAGAAAATATTTAAAAACAAAATTTTCCTTCTGAATATTTATCGTTTCATCCGAGATCAATCTTTAAATGGCATTTTTTTGTCAAGTGAACTTATAGCTATCCAATATTATGACTAAAAAGGTCTTAAAAATGTCTTGTTCATTTGAAAAATATCAGTTCTAATGAGGATGGCTGTTAGGTTCTTTATCTCAGATATTTAGGATTATTGGAAACAAGGCTCGGATGAAATTAAGTGTATACAGCTACCTCTTTTTTATCGTTACTGAGAATAAAAAACAGGGCAAAGACCAAGTAGACATGATTTCATTTGGGTCATCAGGCTTTAAAAACTAAACTCAAAATGAAAATAAAAGCTAATTAGCCTTATGGAGAAATCTCAAATTAAATGGTGACTAAGGTGAGACCTAAGTCACATGTAACTTAGTGAAACAAAACCATGCTAGTCAACAAACAGAAGGAGCTGATTGGGATAAAACCATACAAGTCAATAGAGGTAAGAGGTTGACCAAGGGAAAACCTATAGGTCAATGAAGATATGGTCGATTGAGATAAAATCTATGAGTTAAAAAAAATAAAAGGTTGACCAGGACAAAAGTAATAAGTCCACAAATGAAAAGGGTTGATCGAGATGAAACCTAGAAGTCAATAAATGAAAAAGGTTAACTGAAATAAAACTGATAAGTTAACAAAGGTACAGGTTGACTGGGATGAAACCTATAAGTCAACAAAAATACAAGTTGACCGGGATGAAGCCTACAAGTTAACATATAAAAGAGGTTAACCGACATAAAACCAAAAAGTCAACGAAAGTATGGTTGAATGGGATGAAACCTACATGTCAACAAATATATGGGTTAACCAGGATGAAACCTATAAGTTAACATATAAAAGAGGTTGATGGGGATAAAATTGATAAGTCAACAAAGGTAAAGGTTGACTGGGATGAAATCGATAACAAATAAAAAGGGTTGACTGGGATGAAGTCGATAGGTTAACTTAGGTAAGAGTTGACTAGGATAAAACTAACAAATTAACATAGGCCAGGTTTGATCGAGATAAAGCCAACAAGTCAACTTAGGTAAAAGTTGATTGGGATAAAACCATCAAATCAACATAGGTAAGGTTTGGCTAGGATAAAGCTAACAAGTCAAGTAAGGGTGACTAGGATATAATTTTAGATCTGAAGGGATAACTAGGACAAAATAGATACAGTCAAATAAAGAATGGTTAGGATATAATCTTTGGTCTAAAAGGTTAACTAGGGTAAAACCGATATAGTTAAATAAAGAATGACCAAGATGTAACCTAGGTGTAAAAACTGAATAGGGTGGAACTAATACAGTCAAACAAAGATGACCAAGGTATAATCCTAAGTCAAATGGATCAACCAGGGTGAAACTGATATAGTCAAATGAGGATGATCAAGATATAACCTAGACCTAAAGGATTAACTAGGATGTAACCATGATCGAAAGAGTTAACCAAGGTGAAACCAATACAGTCAAATGGTAAAATGCTTTATATTTGGATTGCCTGAAGGAATATGAGGTTTACCTTTCATTTTTGAAGCATTGACATATCCAAAGGCTCTTTTCAACTTAAGATCTACAAGTTATCAAATGTGAATGCAAATGCATGGGGAATGCATATGATGAATTTTCATGATTTAATTTTCTTTATCAATTTCTGATCCAGCCTATTTTAGAGAAAATGTGACAAATATTTCTCTTTCACTTGATGGAATAAACCCATATTTCTGCTTGGAGATCGAAAACATGTTTAGAAAATATTAAGGATCTCTTTTCTTTTTGGCAAAGGGAGCAAATGCTTGAATTCAAATTTGAAAGCATCTTTAAAGGTTATTGTAGACATGATACACTTAATTCAAAAAAGTCAAACTAGGTGATGCACCAATAACATCTAGGAATTAAAAAAGAAAAACATGATTGGGAAATACGGTCTCTAAAATTTCCTATTAATAGCTAAAACAAACTGATGCAAGCTGAAGAAGAGCATGATGGGGAATACATGATTTTTAAAATTTCCATCAATAGCCAAAACAAATTGATACAGGCTGAAGAAGAAGAGCATGATAGGAAGTATATAGTTTATCCACCCTAATTCTTCCTAGAATGTCTGAAAGACTTTGGATTACTAATTAAGATTCCTTCAATGTTTTGATCTTATTCAAAGTAATGTAGAAAAATCAATTTGTCATCTTTTCTCAATTTTTATTTTCTCAAAACGTTAATTATCATCTAGCAAAAATGTTAACATGGTCTAAAAGACTAATTAACAAAGGTATAAATGAAAATATGTACTTGTATTGCAATAAAGGAAGAAGATACAACATTGGTTATTTTAAAAATGGTGATAAAATACAAAAGAAATTTAGATATTACTCAGCTAAGAGAAATCTCTTATTCAGTTTTTCCAAGATTTTTTTTAAATAAAAAGTTCACTTTTATAAAGATCTATCTTTTGAAGATGCCTCTGATCATACTATGCCTCTTTCAAATTTAGTCTTCTAGTAAATTATGCTTTGTCTGTTCCTTTCAAATACTTGATCTATCATTTCGAGCCTTTATGCTTAAAGCCTCCCTTATATACCACTTTTGATCTGATACCCTTTTTGGGTTTTCATTTGATGTTTTTTAAAATGGATGCCTTTTCAGGTTTTTATCCATTTTTTATTTTTTTTATTTTTTCTATTTTTCATTTTTTAAGATAGACACCTTTTTTGGGTTTTTTTTTATCTTTTTTTAAGCATAATATTTTTTTATATTATCCAAATTAATGGGGTTTGGTAGAATTCTTCTATTCATCTTTGCTAATACCAACGCTCCTCCTCAAAATATCTTTTGGACAACATAAGGCCTTTTCTAATTGGGTGCCCATTTGCCTAAAGGGTCTTTTTGTCCTAGCAGGATTCTTCCCAGTACTAATTCACCTTCATGGAATTTCCTATGATGAATTTTCTTACCATGTGCTATCATCATTCCTTTTTGGTACATCTACCCATGTTGAATAGCTTTTGGTCTTTTTTTTTTCAATGAAATTCAGTTGCTCATAATGATCTTGAACCCATTCGGCTTCTTTCAACTTGGTTTCCATTAAAACTCAAAGTGAAGTCATCTTTGCTTTAATTGGTGAGACAACCTTTATACCGTAGACTACCGAATAAGGCATTGCCCTAGTTGAAGTTTGGATTAAAGTTCTATAAGCCAAAAGGGCGAAGGGGAGCTTCTCATGCTAGTCTTTGTAGGTCTCTACCATTTTCCCTACAAAATTTTTTAATATTTTTATTACCTCTACAACTCCATTCATCTTTGGACGGCATGTTACCAAATTATGATGAAAAATTTTAAGTTGGGTACACACCTCTATCATTAATTTATTATTTAAATTAGAGGCATTATCCATTATAATTATTTCAAGGATCCCAAATCAACAAATGATGTTAGTCCTCAAAAATTTTATCACTATCAACCTTGCTAAAATTGTATAAGAGACTGCTTTAACCCATTTAGTGAAGTAATCAATAACCACTTAGACAAAGCGATGACGGTTTAAAGCTATAGGGGTATTGGTCTAATAACATCCATGCCACATATGAAGAAAGGCCATGGTACGATTGTAAAGGTGCTACATGGATCTTGTCAGCATAGATTTGGCATTTATGACACTTTTGGGCATATTTAATACAATCACCTTCCATGGTCATCTAGAAATAACCCAATCTCATGATTTGCTTCACCATTTTATGTCTATTTCATGGATATCGTAAATCCCCCCATACACTTCTTCCAATATCTTTTGTGTTTTAGGAGCATCAACATACCTTAGTAACACTTGATCATAACTCTTTTTGTAATGAATCTCTCCATCCAACACAAAATTCATTGCCAATCTCATTAAAGTTCTTTTGTCGGTTTTAGAGGCATTATCCAGGTATACTTGATCCTTGAGATATCTTTTAATGTTATGATACCATAGGAGACCATCTGCCTCTATTTTGACATTGCAACAATATGTAGGAGACTCGTATATGCTTTTTTGAATTGGTGTTACCTCTTGCCCCTCATTTACTTAAAATATCAAAGCCAACATGGCTAAAACATCAGCCATTTGGTTATTGTCTTGAGTCAGATGAACAAATTCTACCTTCTCAAACCTTTCAAGCAATTCTAGAATTAGCTTTTTATATTGTTGCATCCTCAAATCCCGAGCTTGCTATTTCCACATAATTGATAAATCACCAAGGCTGAGTCCCCCATATACTTTTAATAATTAATCTTTTCTTTCTACAGCTGCTCAAAGTCCCATAACACATGCTTCATATTTTACTACATTGTTTATACAGTCGAAGTCTAGTTGAGCAGTGAAAGGGTAATAGTCTCTTTCTAGAGATATTAAGATTACCCCGATTCTATACCTTAAAGCATTGGATACTCCATCGAAATACATTTTCCATGTTAATTCATTCAACGTTTCTCTTTCTTTTTCCACTAAAATATTCATTAAATCTTTTTCAAGAAAGTTAAAATTCAATGGCCAATAATCATCAAGTGCTCGGCTTGTTAAGAATTTAGCAATAACACTCCATTTATTTGCTTTTTCTTATATTTGGGCTCGTAGCCACTTTTGGGGAGATAATGCCAACAGGATTAAACCCTATTTCTCACACTCTATCTTTCTCCAGCATTTTGTAGAGAAAGATTGGTCACGATTGTCAAAGAAGAATCAGTGGGTGGCGTCATGGAAGAACTTGGCTTTGAGAGAGATAACATGGAGAGCTCCTTGGTTCGCACCCAAATTTATCCTATATAGGTTCGGTCAATTGTTTTTTGTACCTTTGCTCAGATTATGAGGTACAGTTGGATATGCACCACTTTTGTTCCTACGGTAATATGGGACTCAGTAATTCATCCCTATGATTTTTGATTTGGCAAGTGTGGATTTGGATTATCATGGGGAAGGATACAAGAACATGCTTCTGACAACTGTCGTACATTGGAAAGAGAGATACGAGTCTAAGCTGCTCTTTTACATAGATCAGACCACTCTTAGGTATGATGCATAGAGATCAATTTGGGGTTATGATTTAATTATTCTAAGCACAGAAGGGGTCAGTTTTCAAATGACCATTCAATCAAAGCGTCATATGCCTTCTGAAGTGGAGTTGATTAGAGAAGAGGCAGAAAGAGACTAAAAAAGAGTGGCTATCGAGAATCAAGCCCTCTAGGAAGAGATTATGTATCTGAAGATGAAGATGGAAGCCAAAGAAAAAGATCTTCAGAAAATGGAGGGGTAGTATGCTTTAATGAAGCATGATTAGGTAGAACAAAACAAGAAGATGAAAATCATTGGTCTATCCTAGAGCTCTAGCATATCTCCTAGTCAAGTTACTGAGGAAATGCATAAGCTATGCAGAGAGCTTGGAAAGTGGAAAACTAAAGCTATCAAAAGCAAAGCCAAGGTATCTGCATTCAAACAAGAGTAAAAGCCGTACGCGGATACATGAAAACAATAGAGGAGTTTCGCGAAAAAGAATGAGAGGCTAAAAAATGCCCTTCACTAAGAACGCTAAAGGATGACAAAATTACTCCAAGAAAGAAAAGCACTCATTTCAGCTTTTGGGCAAGTAAGACAAGAGTTTTTTGAAAGAGAGCGCGACATTAAGGCATTGCCCAAGCATACGAGGAAATGGACGTCTGTTGGGATAACAAGTTTTGCCAAGTCTAAGACAAACGTGACAAATGGATGACCAATTCGCTAGGGTAATAGTTTTATATTGATCATCTGGCCAAAAAAATTCACTGAGCAATCATCCAAGTGAGGGATATGGTGGAGAGGATTAAAGGACTTCGAAGACAGATCAACCCAGTTGGTGAATTCGGCCCGGTGATACTTTAATTTTCAGAACAAACCAAAAGTAATATGACAAATTAGGAAGTTCTATGGACATAATTCTAACATGATAAGTGATATGTAATCCCTTCTAAAATCAATGGAAATAATGGATTTTGAAGTCTTGTAGTAAAGTAAATACCCTTGAATACATTCATTACTTATGCATACATACACATGCTAAAATGATTATTGATCTATTAATAATTACTTAATTCTTAAAAATTTTAGAATTCACACAAGGTTTAACCATTGAGAACGAGACCAATCAACATCGTCAATACCCACACATAGTTACTACACCAAAGTAAGAGAAAGAAGAATGGCTAAAGACTATATTACAATATTAGAATGGCTCAAGAAAAGCCACAGGTAGCCTCAAAAGGCCATGTTGAAAAGGCAGGATGAACTTCCAGGTCAAATCGCATAGATGATGGAGCTACTACTAGTTAGGGGGCCAACTTGCCTTACACAGGAAACAAATACTGATACTCCAACTAGAGGATCTAGGTGGGCACTAGTTGAAGAATTGGCACTAACCCACCACCAGCCAATGCCCAGAATGTACAACATAGGGCCCCAACAGCTACTACTCCACTAGTCATTATCATAAACCCTAAGGCCATACCTCAAGAAACAATTATGCAAGCTATTCCTATCCAAGAGGAAAATATAGGACTAGGCATCGATGAAGAATAGAAGACTAAGCAAAAGGCCAAAGAAGTAGTTGAGGCTGAAAAAATAAAGGAAAAGGCAAAACTATTACTCCTTGAAAGAAGGTCAAAAGCCATAGAAGGGGCTGAATTATATAGTAGTATGGACATTGAAGACCTCAGCTCAGTCCCAGATCTTGTTCTTCCCTTAAAATTTAAGATGCCAGAGTTTAAGAAGTATAAAGCCACTACATTCGCGCAGGCACACATTAAAATGTTCATCAAAACAATGGCGAGCTACTTACAAGATGATAAACTTTTAATCCACTATTTTTAGGAAAGCCTATTAGGATTAGCTTTAAGATGGTACAATGATTTGAATCATACCCAAATTAAATGCTAGGCTGACTTGGCAAGTGCTTTTCTCCAGCAATACAAGCATATGGCTAAGGAGGCTTCAAATCGTTTGTCCTTTCAAAATTTAGAGAAAAAGTCAATTGAATCCTTCAAAGAATATGCTAAATGATAGAGGGACTTAGCATCTCAAGTCCAATTGCCCTTGATGGAAAAGGAAACAACAATGTTATTTGTCGATACTTTATGTCTACCCTATTATGACAAGCTGGTAGGGCATGCGACAAAGAATTTCTCTGATCTTGTAATCTCTAGAGAAATGATCGAATCAACCATTAAGGCTGGGAAGCTTACATCAAGAGAGTCCTCTAGTGCAAAAAAGCCAAGACTAACAAAGAAAAAGGATGAAACACCATCAGTCGATTATGTAAGCTAGCGATACTGCCTAGGACCTCACCCTTATTATCAAAATACAAGATAAAAACCCTAAAACACTTATCCATACAACACACATGGAGCACCCATTTTAACAACTGTCCAAGCTACCATTCCAAACCTGCTTCCTCAAAACTAGCTAAGACTTAATAACATAACCTTAAAGAACCAATCAACCCAAACCATATTTTGACCCTCTTCCTTATTTGTATAAAGAAATATTTGACAAACTTTCAGAAGCAAGGCTAGTAGCACCAATTTTTGCTAAACCATAAGAAGATAATTATCCCAGCTGGTATATCTAGAACCTGCACTGTGTATACCATGCACTACTAAGTCACTCGGTTGAAAAGTGCCAACCCTTTAAGCATAAAGTTTAAAGCCTTTCTAATAGAGGCACCTTCAAGTTTGATAACACGCTGGCTCTTATTGTGGCAACAAACCCTTTGTCAAATCATCCTGAGCCTAAAGTCAATGTCATTCGCATTAAAAATAGGCAATGAAGGAAGTTAAATGTGGAAGAGGTCAAAACACCCTTGGAAAAAGTATAGATGGTTCTGACCAAAGCTGGAATCCTCAGCCAAAATTAGGAAAGCATTAAAAGATAATTTAACAATGGTGTCAATTTTTGTAAGTATCACCTGACTTTAGGGCATACCTTACAGAGTTGCCCAGATTTTTTAGCATTGATTCAAAAGATGATAAATAATGGTGCGTCGAGTTTTTAGAATAGACTGAAATGGAAGCAAAAAAATCAATCAATATAGTAGAGGAAGGATAGTCACAACCCTCATACAGTATCAATTGTCCTCTCATCATTCGTTGTAACTAGACCATGCCTCAAAAGGCAGATATTGCCCCTAGACTGATTATTAAGGCACCAATACCGTTCCCTTATAGGTGCTATAGAAGTATGATGATAGGGTCACCACTTTAGAAGCTGTTACTACCCAATTGGCATCCATCAATATCATAGGAGTTAGCCATGTTACAAGAAGCGGGCGTTTATATGGCAGGGAAACCATTAAAGCCAGTACAAAGGCAAAATCAAAGGCATAAACATCTGGAAAGGCAGTGGTTATCGAAGGTGTTCCAGAGGAAAAACAAAAACTAGTAAAGGAAAAAGAGGAACTGAATTCCTAAAGTATATCAAGCATAGCGAATACAGTGTCATGGAGCAATTAAATCATCAATCAATGAAGGTTTCCTTGCTAACTCTATTGCTCAGTTCTAAACTTCATCGGAATGTTTTACTGAAAGTACTAAATTAGGCCTATGTCCCTCAGGATATTTCTGTCAACAAACTTGACTACCTAGTAAACAATATTGTTGCTGACAACTTTATCGCATTTAGTAAGGATGAAATTCCACCAGGAGGTAATACTTCAATGAAAGCCCTCTACATCATGACTTGGTGCAAAAGAACTATACTACCTAAGGTCCTTATTGACAATGGCTCTACTCTAAATGTCATGCCATGGAGTACACTACCTAAGGTCCTTATTGACAATGGCTCTACTCTAAATGTCATGCCATGAAGTACACTACTAAGGTCCTTTTGCTTGTAGATGTTAGCCAAATCCAATAAAGCCATGCGATTTTTAGGGCTTTTGATGGAACAAAAAGGGACATCAAAGGAACTATTTTATTTATAATAGAAATTGGTCATTGCCTATTTAAAATCGAGTTTCATGTTATGGATATCACTCCAACATATAATTATTTGTTAGGGCAACTATGGATTCACCTAGACAGGGCCATTCCATTGTCCTTGCATCAAAAAGTCAAGTTTATAATGGATAAAGATTGGTGAGTCTATCTTGGGAAAAAGACATAGTCGCTATGATGTCTACAGAGGCTCTTTACATTGACATAAATGCTAAAATTGATGAATGCTCTTTCAGAGTTTTTAATTAGTCCCTCACTTATAACTCATAAAAAATCCCAAAAAAAAAACAACAATAAAACAAAAAATAATAAAAAGAAAAAAGAAAAAAGAAAACCAGCTTAAGTTGAAAACCAAAAAGGGTGGCTTAAGTGATTAGACCTACTCATTCAAACAAAGCCAAGCCCAAACTATCGTTAGCCCAAAACCAATCTTCCTTATATTCATAACTCCAACAAAGACACTAAGTCATAACTTAACCCATCTGTTCTGTGTTGACCAACACCACTAAAACCTCATCCATACCTGCATTCGAAAAATGGAAACTACCTAACTTTAAGGCCTCTATCCTACCATAGGGCAATCTAAAGGATCTTCTTATGAGTCACCAGTATCGAAAGAATTAATTGCTTGAAAAAAATCTCCAAAAGCACTCATGGATTCATGTTATTAGCATCAGAGCCAGCCGACTAGGAAGACTTCTTATATCTCTTTTGTATTTCAAAACCTTTCATAATTTTATAAGTTTGTCATAAATTGTACCTTCTTTCTTTGAATAAAAGTATTACTTGATTTTTCATAGAATATTTTTATAGCACTATATTTCATGTTGCATCATGTTTATAATTTAATTGATAATGCTTGATAAACAAACAAAATTGATAACAGGATTTCCTAGCATTACTTTGAAAGATAAAACTTTGCAGGGACTTTGTTTCATGCTTAAACACTAAGAATGAACTCCTGGGGCCATAATCAGTCTTGCCCTAGGAACCCACATCTGGAGAATATGCTCAAAACATCCTCAATAAGTGGTCATGGACCTTCTGTACCTTCAAAGAGGGGACAATCTTAACATTTAAAGCCTTTGGAAATCTAGAGCAAGATTGACAAACACTGGGCAAAAGGCCACCCCATTAAAGTGGAAGAAAACCTAACACCAGCCATTAAATTAGGCCTTTAAAGTCATCATTCTTCCATTAATTAGGTAGGCATTTACATCTCCATGCATTATGTATTTAACATCTTACAGGTATCAGCTCACGTATGCAAAAGTCAAATTTGTAAGGAACCTAAGGTACCATTTTTAGATTTCGAAAAACCTAAAAAGGCCTTAAGTAAATACCTTTGACCTTATATGCTCATTAAAAATCACCCAAGAAGGATATCTAAACTCATTTCCTTCTATTTCTCAAAGGGTAGGATGCTTACCAAAGCCCACAGAAGCTAGTGGCAACTACCTATCGTAGTCCTCAAAGAGTAGGATGATTCCCTACCTCAAAGCCTACACAAGTTAGTGGCAACTACCTACCTCAACCCTCAAAGAGCAGGACATTTATCAAAGCCCACACAAGCTGGTGGCAACTACCTACCTTAGTCCTCAAAGAGTAGGACATTTATCAAAGCCCACACAAGTTGATGGCACCACATAACCTAACTTAATCTTTAAAGAGTAAGATGTTTTCTTACCTTAAAGCCTACATAAGCTGGTGGCACCTATTTACTTTAGTTCACAAAGAGCTGGATGGCTTTTTTCACTTACCTTAAAGCCCACACAAGCTTGTGGCACTTCTGTACCTTAGTCCATGAAAAGCTGGATGTCTTTCTTTACCTACTTCAAAAGCCACATAAGTTTATGGCACCTGTTCGAGCAAAAAAAATTGAAAAAGAACCTAGTAGGGAGATTAAACCCTACAAAAGTCATCAAAATCTTCTTTTATGTATGTTGTTTAACCTATTTGGACATGATGCTAAATAAATGTTCACTTTTCAGTAGGCACACGAACCCATCATCCCATCTAAATAAAACAGTGCCTATTTATCTTTACCCTGTTCCTAATACTTAGCAACGACCAAAGAGGGGTAGCTGTAGACACCTTATTTTGTCTGGGCTAGTTTCTAGCATCCTAGTTGTTAGGTAAAAGATTAGAAAATAAAAATAAAACTTAGGGGATGACCGTCTAGTGTCATGTCGCCAAGCATTATTAGGCTACATGGTGCTAGGTAGAAAATTTTTTTTAGAAAATGTATTAAAGAAAATGTAAAAATAAGGCATCAAATGCCACTTTTCATGGTGTCACCAAGGTTATTCAAATGAATACACAAATGAATTTCCCATTGTTTTTGACCAAGTTGAGGTAAATTGGGAAGCCACAGGTACGTATAAGTTATATTAGAGTGCAAGTATTGATACGAGGCCTTTATAGTGCAAAAAACTTGAATTTTCACATGTAGTATCAATACAAGAGGGTTTGGTATCGATACCAAAGGTGTGGTTTTGATACTTGGCATGTTTATATCGATATAAACCTTGGCAGTAGCTAAAGTTATGATTTTTGGCAAAATGTATCGATACACAACATGAGTATTGATGTAAATGCATAGTATCGATACTGGCCTCTAAGTTTCAAGATTGAAAACATTTTTTACTCTTAGTATTGATACACAACTTATTGTATTGATACTAAAGAGTAAAAAGTAACTTGTGTATCATTACAACATGTTCTGTATCAATACACCAAGGCATTTTTACCTAGTTCTAGCCATTTTTTAGCCTTTGTAAACCCAATTTAAACATGTTTTGACACAAGGAACTATCATAAAACATTGCAAACCTTAAACTATGGGTTCATTAATGGATTTTAACAAATTTTTGGAGTCTAAATACAATTAATGTCAAAGGTCACTTTCATAAAATATATGGGTGTAAGAGGGTATGGCAGGCTATCTCTAGTTGCAAGCTATCACAGCCTTTCTGCCTTCTTGCTCCGCATGGCAAAACCAATAAAAACAGAGTCAACTCAGCATGGTTGCTGGAGATGTCCCTTGGTGCAGAAGAGAAAAATGAAAAAGTGCCCTTTGCATTATCTTTTAAAAGCAAGGGCTGAGCATTAAAAAAAAACTACCAACTATTTCAGGAAAAAAACATTTAGCTACCAAAAAAGCTCTCCAGCAATCCCAAAAAACTCTCCATCTATTCCCACAAATCTTCCAGCAACTCTAGCTCCAAAGGTTTACCAAAAACATTATTCCATTGCGTTTCATCCTTAAACAACCTCTGTTCCCGTAGCTACATAAAACCACCACCAGAATAACTTCAAAAAATTAACCTTTCACATATTTTCATCCTTAAAACACCCCGTCAGCAATCACATTACCAGCAAGCTCTTTTCTTTCACCCTTTTCTTGCTAAACAATAGCAAAAAGAGGAAAATGACTGAGCTTAAAGTTACTGCTATAAAAAAAGAGGAAAGTTCAAGCTTTTGCTAGTATATTTTTTACCTTGTTCTAGACATTTTTTGTTTTGTTCATCCATTTCATTTTAGTGAGCCCTTCATATTGCCATGACCCTCTTACTTCTCTTATGCCTCTTTATTGCCTTGGTTGTGGTAGTCTTAGTATCTTGATGACCTCTTTCACACATTGATGCTATTGGATATATAAACTTACCATACTTTATTTTCATCATCATACAGCCTTTGTTTATGCATCTTTTGTCATGTTCCTTCCATATTCACATAACCATTTCATATTTAAATGGTCACCTTAATGTGTCTTAGTATCTCTAAATATTTTTATTCTATTTTAAGGAGGCTCATGAAATAAAAATGCTATCTTGACAACTCCAACATCCACTCCTTTGTATAAACATGTTTATATCATCTCCATGCACCTTATTTGTCATCTTCTTGCATCTATGTCACCCATTCTACGGTAAATGATGGAAATAAAGGCTTTTGTTTGGAATCCAAAGCAATATCATAGATCCTAATAAGGAAAATGCATTTTTATAGCCTAATCACAATAAAAAATAAGATTGTTATGGGTATCCACGTTCATCTCATATGAGGGATGAACTTTGATTCTAAGGAAAATGATGGAAGGAAAAGCTTTTATTATAAAACCAAAGCATCAATATCTTGCATCCTAATAAGAAGAATTGTTTTTATATCCCAATCACAAAAAGAATAGAGATTATAATGAGAATCCATATTTGTATTATCCAAGGGATGAACTTTGATTCAAAGCAAAATGATAGAAAGAAAAACTTTTCTTGGAAAACCAAAGCGTTAGTATCATGCATCCTAATGAGAAGAATATAATTTTATGTCTAATAGAAAAAAATGGAGATTATGACAAGAATCCATGTTTGTCTCATGTAAGGGACAAACTGTGGTTTTATGTAAACTAAAGGAAAAAAATGCTCTTCTTTAAAATGCGAACCATTAATATCATGTATCCTCATGAGCATAATACATTTTATAGCCCAATCGTACAAGAAATGGATATTATTAAAAAAATCCATGTTCATCTTATCTAAGGGACAAAATTTTATTCTAAGGAAAATGATGGAAAGAAAAGCATTTCTTGGTAAACCAAAGCATCAGTGTCATACATTCTAATATGGAGAATGTATTTTTATAGCCCAATCACAAGAAGAATGAAGATTATTATGAGAATCCATGTTCATGTCATCTAAGGAACAAACTTTGATTCTATGCAAAATGATAGAAAGAAAAAGTTCCTAGAAAACTAAAATTTCAATATCATGCATTGTAATAAGAAGAATGTCATTTTATAGTCAATCACAGAAAGAATGGAGATTATTAGATGAAGTAATGTTCATTTCATTTGAGAGCCAAACATTGATTCTAAAGTAAGTGATGGAAAGAAAGGCTTTTGTTTGGAAACCAAAGAATCAATATCATATATCCTAATGAGGAAAATGTGTTTTCATAGCTGAATCACAGTAAGAAATATAATTATTACAAGAATCTATATTCTTTTCATTTGAGAGATAAACTTTGATTCTAAGCAAAATGATGGAAAGAAAAACTTTTCTTAGAAGACTAAAGCATCAATATCATGTATCCTAATAAGGAGAATATAATTTTATGGCCAATCAAAAAAAGAATAGAGATTATTATGAGAATCTTTTTCACATCATTTGAGAGACAAACTTTAGATCTAGGATAATGACGAAAAGAAAAGCTTTTCTTAGGAAACCAAAGCAACAATGTCATGCATCCTAATGTGGAGAATGAGTTTTTATAGTCCAATCACAAAAGGAATTGAGATTATTACGAGAATCCATGTTTTTCTCATCTGAGAGATGAACGTTGATTCTAAGGAAACTGAAGGAAAAAAAGCTTTTCTTAGGAAACCAAAGCATAAATGTCATGCCTCTTAATGTGCAGAATGTGTTTTTATAGCCTAATAACAAAAAGAATAGATGTGTTTTAATAGCCCAATCATAAAAAGAATAGAGATTATTACGAGAATCCATACTCGTGTCATCTAAGGAATGAACTTTGATTTTATGCAAAATAATAGAGAGAAAAACTTCTCATAAAAAACTAAAACATCAATATCATGCATCCTAATGAGGAGAATGTGATTTTGTAGCCAATCACAACAGGAATGGAGATTATTAGGTGAATTAATGTTCATTTCATTTGAGGGCCAAACTTGGATTCTAAAGTAATTAATGGAAAGTAAGGCTTTTGTTTGGAAACCAAAGAATCAATATCATAGATCCTAATCAGGAGAATGTGTTTTCAAGGCCCAATCATAGTAATAAATGCAATTATTATGATAATCCATGTTTTTCACATCTGAGGGATGAACTTTGATTCTAAGCAAAATGATGGAAAGAGAAACATTTTTTGGAAGACTAAAGCATCAATATCATGCATCCTGATGAGGAGAATATGATTTTATGGCTACTTAAAAAAGGAATGGAGATTATTATATGAATCCATGTTCATCTCATCTGAGGGACAAACTTTGGTTCCATGAATAATGATGAAAAGAAAATTTTTCTTTGGAAACCAATGCATCAATAACATGCATCCTCATGAGGAGAATGTATTTTTATAACCTAATCTCAAAAAGAATAGACATTAGTTAAAAAAATCCATGTTCTCCTATCTAAGGAATGAAATTTCATTCTAGGGAAAATGATAGAAAAGAAAGCTTTCCTGGGAAACCAAAGCATCAATGTCATGCATCCTAATATGGGGAATTTGTTTTTATAGCCCAATCACCAAAAGAATGGAGATTCTACCGAGAATACATGTTCTTTTCATTTGAGGGATGAACTTTGATTCTAAGCAAAATGATGGAAAGAAAAACTTTTCTTGGAAAAACAAAGCATTAATATCATGCATCCTAATGAAGAGAATGTGATTTTATGGCTAATCATAAAAAGAATGCAGATTACTATGAGAATCCATGTTTGTATCATCTAAGAGATAAACTTTGACTCTAAGCAAAATAATGGAAAGAAAAAATTTTCTTAGAAAGCCAAAGGATCAATATCAGGTATCCGAATGAGGAGAATATGATTTATAGCCAATAAAAAAAAGAATCAAAATTATTATGAGAATTCGTGTTCATCTTATCTGAAGAGCAAACTTTGATTCTACAAAAAATGAAAGAAAGAAAAGCTTTTCCTTGGAAACCAATGCATCAATGCCATGCATCCTAATGAGGAAAATATGTTTTTATAGCCCAACTAGAAAATGAATGAAGATTATTATGATAATCCATTTGAGGGAGGAAATTTGATTCAAAGAGAATGGTGGAAAGAAAAGCTTTTCTTGTGAAACCAAAGCACAAATATCATGCATACTAAAAAGGTGAATGTGTTTTTATCGTCCAATCGCAAAAAAAAAAAATAGAGATTACTATAAGTATCCATGTTTATCTCATCTAAGGGATGAACTTTAATTCTAAGAAAATGAAAGGAAAGAAATGCTTTTGTTTAGAGTCCAAAACATCAATATCATGCATCTTCATGAGGAGAATACATTTTTATAGCCTAATCACTAATAAAATGGAGATTACGAGAACCATTTTCATGTCATCTAAGGGATGAACTTTGATTCTAAGCAAAATAATGATGAAAGAAAACTTTTTTTCAAAAATCAAAGCATCAATATCATACATTCGAATGAAGAAAATGTGATTTTATGCGCCAATCACAAGAAGATTAGAGATTATTAGGAGAATTAATGTTCATCTCATTGGAGGGCTGAACTTTCTTCTAAGGTAAATAATGGAAAGAAAAGCTTTTGTTTGAAAGCCAAAGCATCAATACCATAGATCCCAATGAGGATAAATGTCTTTTTATAGCCTAATCACAATAAGAAAGAAGATTATTACAAGGATCCATGTTCATCTCATCTGAGCGATGAACTTTGATTCAAAGGAAAATGATGGAAAGAAAAGCTTTTGTTCTAAAACCAAAGCATCAATATCTTGCATCTCAAAGAGGAGAATGTGTTTTTATATCCAAATCACAAAAAGAATAGAGATTGCTACAACAATCCATGTTCGTGTAATCTAAGGGATGAACTTTGATTCTAAGCAAAATGATGGAACAAAAACTTTTCCTAGGAAACGAAAGCATCAATATCATGCATCTTATAAGGAGAATATAATTTTATAACCAATCAAAAAAAAGAATAAAAATTATTATGAGAATCCATATTCATCTTATCTGAGGGATTAACTTTGATTCTATAGAAAAATGACGAAAAAAAGCTTTCCCTTGTAAACCAAAACGTTAATGTCATGCATCCTAATAAGGAGAATATGTTTCTATAGCCCAGTCAAAAAACTATGAAGATTATTACGAGAATCCATGTTCATTTCATTTGAGGGAAGAACTTTGATTCTAAGGAAAATGTTGGAGAGAAAAACTTTTCTTGTGAAACCAAAGCACTAATATCATGCATCCTAAAGAGGCAAATATGCATTTACTACCTAGTCACAAAAGGAATAGAGATTATTATGAGAATCTATGTTCGTCTTATCTAGGGACAAGCTTTGATTTTGGGGAAACTAAGAGGAAAGAAATGTTTTTCTTTAGAATCCAAAGCATCAGTATCATGCATCCTTATGAACAGAATGTATTTTTATAGACCAATCATGAAAAGATTAGAGATTATTGAAAAAATCCATGCTCGTCTCATCTATGGAAAATGATGAAAAGAAAAACTTTTCTTGGGAAACCAAAGCATCAACGTTGTGTATCCTGATAAGGAGAATGTGTTTTTACAGCCCAATCACTAAAAGAGCGGCGATTATTATGAGACTCCATGTTTATGTCATCTAGGGGATGAACTTTAATTCTAAGCAAAATAATGGAAAGAAAAACTTTCCTTTGAAAACCAAAGCATCAATATCATGCATTCAAATGAGAAGAATGTGATTTTATGGCCAATCACAAAAAGAATGGTGGCTATTAGGAGAATTAATGTTCATTTCATCTGAGGGTCAAACTTTGATTCTATGGTAAATGATGGAAAAAAAAGGTTTTGTTTGGAAACCAAAGTATCAATGTAATAAATCCTAGTGCGAAGGATGTGTTTTTATAGCCTAATCACAAAGAGAAAGGAGATTTTTACAAGAATCCATGTTCATCTTATTTGGGGGATAAAATTTAATTCTAAAAAAAATAGTGGAAGGAAAAGCTTATGTTATAAAACCAAAGCATCAATATCTTGCATCCTAAAGAGGAGAATATGTTTCTGTATCCCAATCACAAAAAGATTGGAAATTATTATGAGAATTCATGTTTATGTCATCTAAGGGATGAACTTTGACTCTAAGCAAAATGATGGAAAGAAAAACTTTTTCTTGGAAAACCAAAGCATCAATATCATGCATCCTAAAGAGAGGAATATGATTTTATGGCCAATCAAAAAAAGAATGGAAATTATTATGAGAATCCATGTTCATCACATTTGAGGGATAAACTTTGATTCTTTGGAAAATAGTGGAGGGAAAAGCTTTTCCTTGGAAACCAAAGCATCAATGTCACCATGCTAATGAAAAGAATATGTTTTTATAGCCCAATCAAAAAATGAATGAAGATTAGTACGAGAATCTGAGTTTATCTCATTTAAGGAAAAAGCTTACATTTTAAGGAAAATGGTGGAAAGAAAACATTTTCTTATGAAACCAAAGCTCCAGTATCATGCATCCTAAAGAGAGGAATGTGCTTTTATCAAACAGTCACATAAAGAATGGATATTATTATGAGAATCCATGTTCGCCTCATTTGAGGGAAGAACTTCGATTCTAAGAAAACTGATGGAAAGAAATGCTTTTCTTCAAAATCCAAAGCATTAATATCATGCATCATCGTGAGGAAAATGTGTTTTTATTGCCCAATATTAAAAACAAAGAGATTATTAAGAAAAATCCATCATCGTCTCATTTAAGGGATGAAATTTGATTTTGAGGAAACCAATGCATCAATGTCATGCATCCTAATAAAGAGAATATTCTTTTTAGCCTAATCATAAAATGAATGAAGATTATTATAAGAATCCAAGTTTGTCTCATCTGATGATTGAAACTTTTTATGAAAAATGATGGAAATAAAAGCATTTCCTTGGAAAATAACGCGTTAATATTGTAGACACCTTATTTTGTCTAGGCTAGTTTTTGGCATCTAGGAGTTAGGTAAAAGATGATAAAATCAGAAAATTGAAATGAAACTGCCAGGTGCTATATCACTAGGCATTATTAAGCGATATGACACTAGGTGAAAATTTTTTGGGAAGGTGTAAAATGCCTATGGGTCGTATTAAAGAAAGATATAAAATTGAGGCATCAAAGGCCACTTTTCATGGTGTCACCAGGACCATTCAAATGAAAACACATAATAATTTCTCACCATTTGTGACTAAGTTAAGGTAACTTAAGAAGCCACAAGTATGTACAAGTTATATTAGTACATGAGCATTAATACGAAGCCTTTATGGTGCAAAAAACTTGAATTTTTACATGAACTATCGATACCTGGCATGTTTGTATCGATATAGACCTCGGTAGTAGCTAAAGTTATGATTTTTGACAAAATATATCGATACACAAGCATGAGTATCGATACAATTCCATGGAGTATCGATACAGGCCTCTAAGTCTTGAGACTGAAAACAATTTTTGCTCTTAGTATCAATACACACCACCTTGTACCGATACTCAGGGGTAAAAATTGACTCGTGTATCGATACAACATGTTTTGTATCGATACAGTAAGGCATTTTGCCTTGCTCGGATCATTTTTCAACCTTCGAAAATCTGATTCAAATATGTTTTTGGCACCAAGAAACCATCATAAAACATTGCAAACCTTGGCTTTGGGCCTATGATCGAATTTAAACAAATTTTAGAGCCCAAACAACTAATGACAAAGGTTAATTTCATAAGATATATGGTTGTAAAAGGGTGGCAAGCATATCATCAGCTGAAAGGCTGTTGCAGCCTTTCTACTCTCTTTCTTAGCATGACAGAACCAATGAGAAGAAAACTAACTCAGCATGGTAGCCAAAGATGTTCCCTAGGCTAGAAGAGAAAAATAAAAAATGCCCTTGCCTTATCTCCTAAAGGCATTAGCTGAGCATTAGATTAAGGTGAGGATTCTTTCCCATCTAAAAACAAGATTCTCTCCCATAAAAAAAAAAAACTCTCAACTATCAAAGAAGCTCTCTAACAAGCCCAAAAAAATTTCATCCATCCCCACAAATCCTCTTTCAACTCCAACCCCAAAAATTCACCATAATACTATTCTATTGCCTTTCACCCTTAACCAACCTGCCGATGGTTAGATCTCTAGTTGTCTATCTCTTATAGGCATGAGAAAAAGAGCTAATGAAACTTTTAGGTAGTACATTGCAAGATTGATGGAGGATCCCTTACTGACAAAAAAAAAGATGATTATTAGGTTCATTGGCACGTTGCAAGCCCCTTATTATGAAAAGGTAGTGAGAAGCTTCCTGAAAAACTTCATAGATGTGGTCATACTCTGTGGGAGGATAGATGAGGCCATGAAAAATGAATTGAGTAGAAAAAATATCTATAAGGATAGAAGGAAAAGGAATATCAAACTCATGCTGGAACCAGTGCTGGAACCAATTTATTATCAAACTCATGCTGAGTTTGACCTAAAGGAAATGATCATTGAAGAAAACTACAAGGTTGTGGAAAACATAGAAGGTTTAATGCCAATGAATTTGGTTTAGCAAATCCTGGTGCAAGCTAAGCTACTTAATGCAATCAAGAAGACAGAGGAAAAGATTGACAACTTTTGTGTTTTCTATACTGTTTACGGCCATACTCTTTAAACATGCAAAGAGTCGCACTATGGTTCAAAGGATGATGAACGAGGGTAGCATCAAATTCTAGGATGAAAAGCAAACCCCACATACCAAGTCTACAAAACGTAACATTATCTGTCAACACACAAGAAGAAGAAAAGGGCAATCTTCCTTATAAGATTGAAAGGCCATTGATTTTGTACAATAATCGTCTAAGAGTTAAAGTTGACCCTGTTCAGCCTCCACCAAAGATGATCATTCAACTTCCATCTCCCTTCCCGTATAATGATGATAAGGCAGTTCCTTGGAACTATAAAAGCAAAGCCTTAATCATCGAAGAATCTAGCCAGCAAGTAGTAAATCTTGACATTGCAAAGGTAAGTCACCTAACTCAGAGTGATTGATGTTATGCCCCACCAGCATTAAAAAACAACATTCAGGAAGAAAATGCTAATCTCGTTTCTCAAGCACCTAAGCTTACAACCAAAAACTTAGAATCTGTAGCTGTCAAGGATCTAGTAAGCGAGAAAGAAACTACAGATTTCCTCAAATTCATCAAGCATAGTGAATACAGCATCGTTGATCGGTTGAATAAGCAACCTGCCAAGATATCTATGTTGTCACTGTTGTTGAATTCGAAAGCTATAGGAATGATCTTCTCAAGGTTTTGAATGAGGTCTAGGTCCCTCCCGATATCTTTATACATTAATTGGATTGCCTAGTCAACAACATAACAGCCGATAATTACATATCTTTCAGTGATGACAAAATCTCGCGTAGAGGAAAAGGAAATTACAAAGCCTTCCATATCACCATATATTCTAAAGGCACCATGTTGCCTCAAGTACTCATTGATAATGAAAGACTTTAAATGTAATGCCCATATCATGCCTAAACAAGCTCTCTATTGACGTATCTCATATTCAAACTAGTCATATGATTGTGTAAACATTCGATGAAACTTGCAAAAATGTTATGGAAAATATCACCATTCCACTCCAAATCGGCCCATGTACATACGAATTTGACTTTCATGTGATGGAGATTGCTCCATCATATAACTAGTTATTGGAAAGGCCTTGGATTCATTCTGCTAGAGCAGTGCCACCATCTTTGCACAAAAAGCTAAAATTCATCATTGAGAATAAAGTCGTCAGCATCAGATGAGAAAAAGATATCATTGCTGCTACCTCAATTGATGCTCTATATGTTGAACCTGATAAAGATATCCCAGAATCCTCTTTCCAATCCTTTATGTTTGTCAATGCTACTTATGTCAAGGAAGGGTTGCCAATAGTTTAGCCTTACTAATCAAAGAGTAATTATATGGGTTTGAAGTTAAGTATCTGCAAAGGTGCCCAGGCCAAAAAGAGACTCAGAAAATGCCTTCAAAGAATTGCCAAATCCTTGAAAATGGTCAACCAGATCGATAAAAAAAAGCTAGGATTCAAACCCAATGCACTACAAAAAAGAAAATGAGCTCAGAAAATGCATGAAAAAAGGATGGCCTATTTGTTAGGATAAGACACGAAGGATAAACCAATGATGTTCCCACCGCTTTGAGAAAGATTTTACCCAAGGGGACATGTAAATACTAGTTCCACTAACGCTGTGCTCATATTGAACAAGGCATTTGAGAATTTCTCCATCAATGCAATTGATGAGATAAAGATGTCAACCTCACGTTTGAAGACTAGTCTGTGCCCTTCAGGGTTTATTCCAAGTGTTTAGACTGAGACTCAGATTCATATACTCTTCAAGTCCATTTTAAAGTAATGCTATGAACTGAACTTACATGCTTTCCCCCAAAAGCATTATAGAATCCTTTGTATGGGTAACTTTTATTAAGTATAATAAATGAAAATGACTAAACATTATTCATTCTTTGTGTTCATAGTTCTTGTCAACCTTAGACCTTTCTTCACATATTTTTCCACCAACATTGTTTTTTTTAATATTTTCAAGTGTTCAGATAAAGATGACATGACTGCTCATGCTGAAGCTTAAGAAATTGATTTTGAGTAACTGATCTATGTCGGTGAGGTCGAATCTGAAAAAGATCCTGAAGAGAACCCTGTACCCCTAGACCTACTAAGACTAGTTAAACGGGAAAAGAAACAAATATTACCCCATGAAAAACCCACTAAAACTATAAACCTTGGAATAAAGGAAGACTAAAAAAAGTTAAAATTGAAACCTACAGAAAGCCATCCACTCAAGCTGAACTAATAAGTCTCTTTTTGGAATATCAAGACGTGTTTGCCTGGTCTTATCAAGACATGCCTGGATTAGATACCAATATTGTAGTTCATAAACTTCCTTTCAAACCTGAATACAAACCAATCTAGTAAAAGTTAATAAGGATGAAACCAAAAATGCTCCTTAAGATCAAGGAAGAAGTCAAAAAACAATTTGAAATAAGATTTCTCGAGGTAGTAAAATATCCTGAATGGGTAGCCAACATAGTCTTAGTTCTTAAGAATAATGGTAAATTGCGAATGTTTGTGGACTATAAGGACCTAAGCCGAGCTAGCCCCAAGGATAATTTTTCTCTACCTCACATTGATACGTTAGTAGACAACACTACCAAAAATGCACTATTTTCTTTCATGCATAGGTTTTCAGGCAATCAAAATGGTAGCTGAAGACATGGAAAAGACCATATATGTGACCATCTAAGGAACTTTCTACTATAAAATGATGCTGTTCGGGTTAAAAATGTTAGGGTAACTTACCAAAAAGCTATGGTAACATTGTTCCATGACCTTATGCATAAAGAAATAAAGGTCTATGTGGATGACATGATCGCCAAATCAACAAAAGAGAGTGAACATGTTGCCAATCTATGAAAACTCATTAATAGGCTTGGCGAATACTAGCTCAAGCTAAATCCTACCAAAGGCATATTTGGCATTTCCTCTGGTAAATTATTGGGGTTCATTATGAGCGAGAAAGGAATAGAGGTGGATTCTGACAAGGTTAAGGCTATCCAAAACCTACCACCACCTCAAACTCAAAAGAAAGTGAGAAGTTTCTTGGGAAAACTGAACTATATAGCCTGATTCATATCTCAATTGACCAATAAGTGCAATCTGATCATTAGGCAGCTAAAAAAAAAAAATACTAGAGAATGGAATGAAAAATGCTAAGAAGCTTTTTATAAGGTTAAACATTACCTTTCGAGCCCTTCAGTACTTGTGCTAGTGCCTAAACGACCACTAATCTTGTATCTATTAATCCTAGACAAGTCGAAAGGTTGTGTATTAGGACAACATGATGAATTAGGAATGAAAGAATAGGCTGTCTATTACTTGAGCAAAAAGTTTATAAAATATAAAAATAATTATTGATTCATGGAAAAGCTATGTTATGCTTTAGCTTAGACAGCTTGAAGGCTAAGGCAATACATGCCGTACCACACTACATGGTTAATCGCTAAACTTGATCCCATAAAGTATTTGTGCAAAGCCCTACCTTATCCTGGAGATTAGCCAGATGTCAAGTTATGCTTTTTAAGTATGACATCATGCATGTGAACTAGAAAGCGATTAAAAGCAGTGCAATAGTAAGCTTTTGGGCAAGTTGAGCCACAGATAACTATCAGTCTTTAAACTCTTAGTTCCCTGATGAAGACTTATGTGCATATCTGAGGTAGAGAACATTGTTAAGTGTGGGTCATCATGGAGAATGCATTTAGATGGAACTTCAAATGCACTGGGGCATGGAATTAAGGCAATTCTCATCTCACCCAAGGAAAACTATTACCCTTTCACAGCTAAATTGAACTATGATTGCACCAACAACATAGCTAAATATGAGGCCTGCATCATGGGACTCCAGGCAACCATTAAAAAGGGCATTTGAACACTACAAGTGTTTGGATATTCAGCCTTCATCATTTACCAACTAAGAGGAGAATGGCAAACATATGATGCTAAACTGATCCACTATAGGAATATGATATCGAAGCTCAAGAAAGAGTTTGATGATATTAGCTTTCAACATCTACCTCAGTAAGAGAACTAAATTGCTAATGCCTTGGCCACTTTTATCTTTTATGTTTAAAATTAATCAAGAATCGGACATTGCTCCTATACAAATGAGCATCTATCCAATGCTGGCACATTACCAGAATATTGAAGAAGAGAATGATGGTTCACCATGGTATTATAAAATCCTTTAATACATTAAGGATCAATGATGCCTAAAAGACACCACCAAAGCTGATAAGAGAAGCATCAGATGATTAGCTACAAACTTTAGTTTAAATGGTGAGATTTTGTACAAAAAAGGCTAGGATCAGGTGTTACTCCGATGAATGGATGCCTCTGAAGCCAAAAAAATACTTGAAAAAGTTCAAGAAGGAATTTAGGGTATTCATGCTAATGGACATTAAATGGTAAGATAAGTCATGTGATTAGGTTATTATTGGTTTACTCTCGAAAATGATTGCATTGACTATGCTTGAAAGTGCCACAAATGCCAAATCTATGCTAACAAGATCTATGTCCCACCAATACTGCTACATGTTATGATAGCTCCATGGCCTTTTTCTTTGTAGGGCATGCACATGATTGGATCGATTACCCTCAAGGCTTCTAATGGGCATTGCTTTTTTTGGTCGCGATCGATTATTTCACCAAACAGGTAGAGGCAACTTCTTATGCCAATGTTACCAGATCTGTTACATGCAAATTTATGACACGAGATATCATCTATAGATATGGCCTCCCTAAACAAATCATTACTGATCATGCACGCAACCTGAAAAAAAAGATAATGCAAGCAATCTGCTTTCAGTTTAAGATTCAGCATCGAAACTTCATCCCATCATGCTTAAAGATGAATGGAGCAGTTGAAGCAGCCAACAAGAATATCAAGAAGATAATTGAAAAGATGTCTAAGACATACAAAGACTAGCATGAAAAGTTACCTTTTGCTTTACATGCTTATCGCATGGCCATACGAACTTTTGTAAGTGCTACCTTATTTTCTTTGGTCTACAGCAAAGAGGTTGTCCTACCTATCAAAGTTAAAATCCCTTCCCTGAAAGTTTTAATGGAATCACAAGTTGTAGAGGATGAATGGGTAAAAAATTGATATGAATAGCTCAATCTCATCAAAGAGAAAAAAATTAAAGCCATCTGTCACGGGCAGATGTATAAAAAATGCAGGATGAGAGCCCATGACAAAAAAGTCCATCTTTGTCAGTTGTAAGAAGGTGACTTGGTGCTCAAATAAATTCTCTTGATCCATAAAGATACTCATGAAAAATGGACCTCAAATTAGGAAATGCCATACGTGGTGAAATGCATATTCTTTGAAGGAACCCTAATCTTAACCGACATGGATGGTAGTGACCTATTTAACCCTGTGAACTCTGATTCTATTAAGAAATACTATGCCTGAAAGGACTTTAGGATGAAAACTTGAAAGGGCATCCTCTTAGTCCCTTGCCTACCACTTACCAAAAAAATCCAAAAAAAATAAAAAAAAGGAAAAATACAAGTCAAAATAACAGAAACAAAAAGAGAAGGAAAAAAGAAAACTAGCTTAAGTTGAAAACCTAAGAGGGTGGCTTAAGTGATCAGACCTCTTTATTCAAACCAAGCCAAGCCTAAACCATCATTAGCCTAAAAACCAATCTTCACGATATTCAAAATGCTAGGTCATATGCCAGGTCATAACCTAACCTATATGTTTTGTGTTAACCAATCTTACTAAAACCTTATCTACACCTGCACTCTAGAAATAGATACTATTTAACTTGAAGGCCTAATTCCATCATGGGGCAATCGAAAGAATCTTCATATGAGTTAGCTATAACTAAAAGGATTAATTACCTAAGGGAAATCTCTAAAAATAGTTAGTGAAGAATTTATGTCATCAACATCAGAGCCAATCGACCAAGAAGACTCCTCTTATCTTTTTTGTATTTCAAAATTTTTCATAATTTTATGAGTTTGTCACAACTTGTACCCTTTTTCTTTGAATGAAAATACAACTGTTTGAGCTCTTGCAAAACATTTTCATAGCCTCGTATTCCATGTTGCATCATGTTTATCTGTTAATTGATAAGGCCTGATAAATAGACAAAATTGATAATAGGATTTCCTGGCATTACTTGGAAAGATAAAACTTTGCAGGAACGTTTTTTCATGTTTAAAGACTAAGAAAAACTCTTATGGCCACAACCGATCTTGCTATGAGACCCTACATCTTAAAAATATGCTTAAAACCTCCTTCCAATAAGTTGTCATGGATCTCTTATACCTTCAAAAAAGGGACAACCTTAACATTTAAAGACTTTAGAAATCTAGAGCAAGATTGATGAACCCTAGGCAAAAGGCTACCTCATCGAAGCTGAAGAGTGCCTAAAACCAACCATTTAGGCAAGCATTTGCATCTCCATGCTTTATGCAACATTTAACATCTTACAGGTATTAGCTTTAATATGCATAAGTCAAATTGATAAATAAGCTAAGTTACAATTTTTTTATTTTAAAAACCTCAAAAGGCCTCAAGCAAGTATCTTTGACCTTACCAGCTTATTGAAAATCATCCGAGAAAAGTATTCCAAACTTATTTTTCTTTAAGTCTTAAAAAAGTACGACATTTATCTAAGCCCACACAAGCTAGTGGCAACTACCTACCTTAGTCTTTAGAGAGCAGGATGTTTCCCTACCTTAAAGCCCACATAAGCTGGTGGCCACTACCTAGCTTAGTCCTCAAAGAGCAAGATGCTTCCCTACCTTAAAGCCTACATGAGCTGGTGGTAGTTACCTACCTTAGTCCTCAAAGAGTAGGACAATTATCAAAGCCCACACAAGCTAGTGGCACCACGTAACCTGCCTTAGTCCTCAAAGAGCAGGACATTTACTTACCTTAAAGCCCACACAAGCTGGTGGTGCCTATTTACCTTAGTCCACTATGAGCTGGATGTCTTTCTTTACATACATTAAAGCTCATACAAGCTAATGGCACCTATTTGAAAAAAATTAAAAAACAACCAGTAGAGAGGTTAAACCCTACAAAACTTATTAAAATCTTTTATTCTCTAACTTGTTTAACCCACCTCGACATGATACTAAATAACTCCCCACTTCTCAGCAGGCACACAAATCCATCATCCCATCCAAACAAAATAATGTCTATTTGTCTTTACCCTATTCCCAATACTTAGCAATGGCTAAAGAGGGTTAACTATAGACACCTTATTTTGTCCGAGCCAGTTTTTAGCATCCTAGGAGTTAGCTAGAAGATGATAAAATAAAAAATACAAATAAAAGTTGAGGATGACTGCTGGGTGACACGGCGCTAGGTAAAAATTTTTTGAGAAAGTCTAAAATGCCTATGGGCCATATTAAAGAAAAATATAAAATAGAGAAATCAAAGACCACTTTTTATGGTGTCACTAGGGCCATTCAAATGAATACACTATTTGTGACTAAGTTAAGGTAACTCAAGAAGCTATGGGTATATGCAAGTTATATTGGTACAAGAGTATTGATACGAGGCCTTTACAGTGCGAAAAACTTAAATTTTCACATGTAGTATTGATATAAGAGGGTTTTATGGATACCCAAGGTGTGGTATCGATACCTGGCATGTTTGCATTGATACAAACCTTGGCAGTAGATTTATGGTGAAAATGTGTCAATACACAAGCATGAGTATCGATACAAGTACATGGAGTATCGATAAAGGCCTCTAAGTCTTGAGGCTAGAAATAATTTTTACTCTTAGTATTGATACACACCTCCTTGTATCAATACTCAGGGGTAAAAATTACCTTGTGTATCGATACAACATGCTTTGTATCGATCTATTAAGGCATTTTGTGTTGCTTGAACCATTTTCAACCTTCAAAAATCTAATTCAAACATGTTTTTGGCACCAAAAAACTATCATAAAACATTGTAAACCTTGGCTTTGGGCCTATCATTAGATTTAAACAAATTTTAGAGTCGAAACAACCAATGACAAAGGTCACTTTCATAAGATATATGGTTTTAAAAAAGTGGCATGCATATCATCAACTGGGAGGCTATAATAGCTTTTTTGCTCTTTTTCTCAACATGACAGAACCAATAAGAAGAAAACCAACTAAGCATGGTAGCTGGAGATGTTCCCTAGGCTAAGAGAGAAAAATAACAATGCCCTTACCTTGTCTCCTAAAGGCATTAGTTGATTATTAGATTAAGGAGAGAACTCTTTCCCATCCAAAAGGGAAAAAAGACTCTCTCCTATAAAAGAAGCTTTTAGCTATCAAAGAAGCTCTCCAACATTCCTAGAAAACTTTTTATACATCCCTACAAATCTTCTATCAACTCCAGCTCTAACAACTCACCAAAACACTATTTCATTTCCTTTCACCCTCAACCAACCTTTATTCACGTAGTTTCCTAAAACCACCACCATAACACCTTTAAAAACTCAACCTTTCATACAATTTAATAACTCAAAATACCCCATTAGCAACCATGTTACTAGAAAGCTTATTCCTTTTACCTTTTTCTTGCTAAACAATAGAAAAAAGAAGGAAGGAACTAAGCTTAAAGTTACTGCTTTAAAAGAGAAATAAACTTTAAGTTTTTACTGGTATATTTTTTACCTTGTTCCATATATTTTCTATTTTGATCATTCATTTCATTTTACTGAGCCCTTCATGTTGCCATGACCCTCCTAATACTCTCATGCATCTTTGTTTCCTTGGTTATGGTAGTCTTAGGATCTTGCTGAGCCTCTTAACATCTTGATGTTGTTAGATATATAAACTTACCATGTTTTATTTTCATCATCATAAAGCCTCTTTTCATGCATCTTTTGCCATATTCCTTCCATATTTACATATCTTTTTCATATTTAAATGGTTAACTTAATGTGTTTTAGGCATGTTAAAATAATTTTCTTGTGTTTTAAGGAGGCTCAGGAAATAAAAATGCTATCTTGACAACCCCAACATCCATTCCTTTGTATAAACATGTTTATATCATCTCCATGCACCCTATTTGTCATCTTCTTGCATCTATGTCACCCATTTCCATGTCAAAATGTCATTTTTGCATGTTTGCATGTTTAATCCATGTTTATGTTTGTATGTGCTATATTTTGTTCATAATATCTCCATTAAAATGCTTGCTTGTTTTTTACAAACTGATTTTTAGAAACATCCCCAAGTTAAATTCATGTTACCTTCAATAGATGAAGAGTAGCATGGACCTAACGTTTTCATCAAATTGTTCTCCCAATCTTAGGGGTAAATAAACATTTCAGCTTAGAATTCATGGTGAAATAAGTTCATTTTCCAAACAAAAAAAAAGAAAAAAAGGGGGGAATCCATTTTATTATTAATCCTTGATCTTAATTTTTGTGTTTCGTTTGGTGACATGGTCAACAGGTTGTTCCATTATCCAAAACTACTCTTGGATTATGGAATAAATTTGTAAAGTCCATGTTATTTTCTATCATGAATGTTCAGACATCCTAGACCTGAGCCTATCTTTGGAAACTCAGAATATCAAATAATCCCTCTATTTTGCTTTGGCAGCACTGTAGTTCAAAATTGAAAAATCATTTTCAAACCATAAAATATCTCTTTTGATTTTTCTAGTATTGTTCCTTTAAAGGGCATCGAACTACCTTTCTAATGGTGTCTTGTTTGCCCTCGGATCATCCCAGACGATGGAGTTATGATTTTTCAAAGTTTTGCTGTCTGAAAGTCCTATAACCAGTTTGCAACATTCTGTTTGGGCCATTACAACCCATTAGATGATTTTTAAGAATTTTCCAAATATTTTTCCCAAAAAGTACACAAAATTTCATTTTCAGAAAGGTATTATCTACAATCTAACAATCCTGGATAAGCTTAGAATGATTTTTCAAAATCCAACATGCCCTTTTAATTATACATGCTATCAGTGCTAAGATGAACCTAACTTTCAAAATTAATTCTACTTAGAAAGTGATTTTCTAGAATTTTTAGAATATTTTTATATTAAATATTGTTGAGTTAGCTTTCCAACGGTACTTTATTTACCCCAAGAAGCTTTCGGATGTACCCAAAAATATGTAGGAATAGAGGGGACATAATGATGCCCCTTATTTTCAACCTAATTTTCAAATATCCTTTTATCGAGATGTTCGGATGTCTCAAAATGCATGTTTAGTCTCCCTCACAACATCAACCCTTTTGATTCGAATCAAGATTAAAATACAAAAAATATGATTTCATATTAAAATTTTTGCTAGTAGAGATACTCCAACTCTATTACTCCAAAGGGGATACTCTAACCTTATTTTTAATTAAAAATTTTAAATTTTCTCTTTGTTCCTAAATGATTTCCTTACTTTGGAGATACTTCAACCCTACTATTCAAAGGGGATACTCTAACTCCATTGTTTATTAAAAATTCAAATTTTCACTTTAATCTTAACTATTTTAATAACTCTATTTTAGGGGATACTCTAACCTCACTTTTACCTTAAACTTAAAATTGTCTCTCGTCCAGAGGCCTCTAAGTCTTAAGACTGGAAACAATTTTTGCTTTTAGTATCGATACACACCTTTTTGTATCAATACTCAAGAGTAACAATTACCTTGTGTATCGATACAACATGTTTTGTATTAATACAGTAAGGCATTTTGCCTTGCTCGAATCATTTTTCAACCTTTGAAAATCTGATTCAAAAATGTTTTTGGCACCAAGAAACCATCATAAAACATTGCAAACCTTGGCTTTGGGCCTACGATCAGATTTAAGCAAATTTTAGAGCCCAAACAACCAATGACAAAGGTTACTTTCACAAGATATATGGTTGTAAGAGGGTGGCAGGAATATCATTAGCTGGGAGGCTGTTGCAGCCGTTCGACTCTCTTTCTTAGCATGACAAAACAAATGAAAAGAAAAGTAACTGAGCATGGTAGCTAGAGATGTTCCTTAAGCAAGGAGAGAAAACTAAAAAATGCCCTTGCCTTGTCTCCTAAAGGCATTAGCTGAGCATTATATTAAGGAGATGACTCTCTCCCATCTAAAAAAAGACTCTCTCCCATAAAAAAAACTCTTAGCTTTCAAAGAAGCTCTCCAACAATCCCAAAAAACTCTTCATGCATCCCTACAAATCTTCCATCAGCTTTAGCTCCAACAACTCAGCAAAATACTATTCTATTGCCTTTCACCCTCAACCAACCTCTATTCCTATTATTCTATTGTCTATTGATCTCTATTGTTTATGTTCTTGTCTTATGATTGTTAGGGATTATTCATGCCCACATAAGTATTAATTTGAATAAATATGGTAATATGGGAGTGAAACAAAAATGTTTGATTGTTTCCCCAACACATATCATGCACTTGCATTTACACAAGATTCCTACCATACACCACGATATGGTTAGTATCCTAATTATTAGGACAAAGTAAGCCATCTGCATTTGTAAGTAACCTTTTGCATAGGCATGGCAAGACCTTCTGGGATGTAAATTACCTATGTATCTCATGAATACACTCTACACTTGCATAAGGAAATATATCTATCGGGTCGAACCTGTTTTTCCAAACCTGTGGTAGGCCTAGTATTGGGGTGCCTTAACTATTCTTACCAAATGAGGAGTGATTCAAATATCGAAGTAGGTATCAACTTAAACCCATATAGTGAACCCCACGAGCTAAACCATGTCAAGCCATACCCAATGTTGCTAGAATAACCTGAAGATTAGGGTTATTCAGGGAAACATTTCTTACCTTTACTCCTATATACCATTGGTTACACGAGCAATGATGGGTGAACATTGTCACCTGCATTTGTCTTTTTATTTTCATGATCATTCTTTTAGGATATGCCATGACACTTAGTTACAAATCCTTTAATAAGTGGGTAAGGACAAGCGAATGCCATTACTTGCAATGCTATCTTGAAATAGTCATATTTGACCAAGATAAACTATCATGCTACCCAAATAACATCTTAGCATGTGTTTAACATAGATGGTGATGAACGAACATCACCGTTTAAATGGTCATTCTTAATCCTCACAAGGTATCATGTTTTTTTATGAAAAGAAAATTTTAATATGGACATTTTATATTCAACATGTTTGCCTAGGCATTATATTGCCTATTCTCAAGGAAAATTTTATGATACACTTTTGCTATTTTTTTTAATTTTTTTATCTTTTACCTATTATTTTGTATTGGTTACTAACTCATTCTCTTTTTGCTTTTCTTTTTCACCATGCATCATTTCATCATAATTATTGTCATCATAAGATAATTAGCTCTAATGGATCAGTGTTCACCAAAGGGCGTCTGTACTGGAGCAACAGTCCATTTCAGAGCTAAAGCTCTTTGAAGAAGTTCAAGCATGGTCGAAGCACCGACAGTGTGAAGAAGGAGACATCCTTAAACCAGAACATCCCGTAATAGTGCACGAAAAGATCATGATATGATACTATCAAAATAATTAGCAAGATCTAAGGATAGACTAATTGTGACAGTATTGAAAGGGAATTATTCACTAAAAGATACAAAGATATCACTATTTTGCTTCAAGTTTGTTTGGATGTCAGTTTCTTGCAAGCGGTGTCTCAGTTTTGGAATCCAGCATACCAATCTTTCACTTTCAATCACGAAAACTTGGACCCCATGGTTGATGAAACACTGCATTACTCCATATTAAAAAGGCAAAGATCAACAAGATATACTATAAAGCATTGAATCCTCCAACCTTCAAAAAAAGATTCGCTTAAATCCTCGAGGCTACAGAGTCATAGATTGAGAGTCATATCAAAACAAAGGGGAAAAGTGAATGCATCTCATGGGCTAGTTTGAAAGAAGCAATGGCAAGTACCACAGACATGCGAAAAAGTTAAGGTATATATGCTTTGGCTATATATGGTCTGGTTATATTCCCTAAAATGTTAGGTTATGTTAAAGCCATGATAACAGATTTATTTTCTCATTTATGTTACAACATCACTTTCGCCCTAGCCATCATTCCTGAAACTATTCGAGCTCTTAATTTTGGTAAGAAAATGGGTATGGACCGTTTCATTGGGTGTGCACCGCTTCTTCATATTTGGCTTGTCAGTTACTTTAGCTCAAAACAAGTAGGATGTCGCATTACTTCTTACCCAGCTTTAGCCCTATCACTAAGGTACTTGAGAAGAAATGGTCACAAGACAAATCTAAAGAGCAATGGGCCTGAAAGTTTCAAAACCTTAAGGGAGAAGAGGCTAAACCTGAGAAGCCATGTCTCTCCATCTTTGTGCATATTCCTTAAAAGATTTCGTGGACTTCTTCTCCATATTCTAAAAAGTTGTCTATCAGGCACCCATTCAGCCATATGTTTATACTGTTGAAGAAAGGCTTTAGTTAAATCAGTCTAACTTTAAATTTAAGTGTAATTTAGATCATTATACTATCTTAGCACAGATCCAGACAATCTTTCTTGAAAATAGTGAATCAAAAGCTTGTTGTTTTGGGCATAACCCACCATTTCTTGATAAACATTTTAATGTGTGCTTGAGGGGAAATAGTGCCTTAGTACATTTTAAACTCGAGCATTTTAAATTTTGATGGGAGGACTAAATTTGGTATTAGATTAAAGTCCTCGACGTCTACACTACTATATAATTCAACCCCTTTAATGACCTTTAGTCTTCTCTTAAGAAGCTATAGTTTTCCTTTTTCTAAATCTGTTTCAGCCAGCTTTTTATCATTCTATTTATGCTTTTCCTCTTCATCGATGCTAGGGCTTGCTGATTTTTCTTGGACGACTACGGTTCTTGCATCTACCTTTATAAAAGGGCATTAAGATTAATGATGATGACTGGTGGGTTGGTTCGAAGCTAGGGCTTGTTAATTTTTCTTGGAGGACTACAGTTCTTGCATCTACCTTTATGAAAAAGCATTAGGATTAATGATGATGACTGGTGGGTTGGTAGTTAGGACGTTTTGTTGTAGATTTTAGATATTGGCTGGTTATGCATTCTAAGCATCAGTTATTTGTTCCTTAACTAGTACCCCTTTGAATCCCCTGGTAAGAGTATCAGTATTTATCTATGGATGTTGATGAATCAGCTCCCTTGCCACTAACAATTTCATTATCCTTGCAATTTGAGCTTGAAGCTCTTCTTGCCTATTTAGGATGGCCTTCTGAGCCAGTCAATGAGTTTTTTCTAATCTCTTTAATCTTGCTAAGTGATCTTTAGCCATTCTTCTTGTTTTAAGTCTAGTACGGTATCGATGAGTGGATAATGGTTAAGTTAGTCTTTCTGAGTTTGCAATCTGACCTTAACAATTCCATATTTTTTTGAGTTAATTAATTTTCTCTTATGAACTAATAAAATTAATAATCATGTATGTACGCATGTATGTATATATATGGTCATATGTATGTTTGGTATAAGTATATGAATGCACTTGCAGGGATGCTTGCTTTAACTAAAGATTCCAAACTCAAAATTTTTTCATTAATTTCATGACAAATTACATGTTCACATCTTTGATCATGTAAGGATTACATCCAAGTAAATTCTTAATTTGATCATATTATTTCTAAGCTTCATCCAAAAATTGAAGTATAACTTGTTCATATTATCCTACGAGATTAATTTGCATCTATAAATCTCCAATCCTCTCCACAATTTTCCTTGCTTGGATGACAACTGAGTGGATTTGCTTCATAAGATGATCTATGTACATTTGTTGGCCAAAATAATTAACTACCTATCATCTAGCATCATCTTCAACCTACCATAGCCTAGTATCCCAATATGCATCTAGATCATGGTATACTTATGCCAAGGCATGAATATCATCTCCCCTACGTTGTAATTCTAATCCCATCTCTGTAATAGTTATAGTGAGACCTTGTCTTTCCTCAAGTAGTTAAGATACCCTTCCATGTTTTTGATCCAAGGAACTTGGAGTCACTTACTCTTTTCCATAGAGCTTTTAATTGGAGACGTGTACTAGCATGCTTTCTTCTTTCTTTTTCAACAATAGTTTGCCTAGCCTCTCCTTCCAAAGCTTTAGTCTTCCATGCTTTTAACTCTTCATTAAGCTTGCGCACTTCTTCTTTTATCCCCTTAGCAGTACTGCTGGAACTCTCAGATATCTTGACAAGTTTCATTTTCTTGTTCTATTTGATGTAGTCATTCTTCATTAAGTTGTACTTTTCTTCCATTTTTCAACTTCTTTTGCTTTTACTTCCATCTTCATTCATAGGTAGGCAACTTTTTCTTGGAGCTGGTGATTCTTATCACTCATTCTTTTTCTTTTTCTAGCAGCTTTCTATTTAATCAAATCGATCTCGGATGGAATGACAAGTTCCGGATGAACAGATACTTGAGGAATGGTTCCATCTGAGACAAGAATAATTATGTTGCAAGCTCGAACTCTCCTTCAAGCATCATACCCTAGAATGGTCTTATTCGTGTATACACTTAATCTCGACTCATACTTTTCTTTCCATTGTAAAGCGACTATCTGAAGTGACTTTTTATAATCTTCACCCTGATATTCGAAGTCAACACCAGCCAAATTTGAAGTCATGGGGATGAATTGCAATAACCCATATTATCTTCGGACCAATAATGGCACATAACCCATAGTAACATATAGATACATAAAGCATTTTGGTGAAAACCATGGTGCCCTCCAGGTTATATCAGAAGAAGCTAAGTTATTTAGCATCTCAACCTATTGTTTCTTAGTTCCAAACTTAGGCCATTCTTTTTTTGACGAATTCCTGAAGAATAACAAAATGTGGAAAATAGGGTTTAACTTTATCTACCCCTTTGTCCTAGAAATGACTTCGAGCCTAGATATATAATAACAAAGCACTTCTAAAGAATCTCCTTTAACCCTCATTTCGACATGCATTGAGTGCTTTAATTATTTCAGCTAAAATTGCTGGAGCTAGGTTGTTTCTTTTCAATCGATCAAATAAATCCACTACTGCCACTTCAACATGTCCCAACACTCTCAAGAAGAAAACCATCCCATATATATCGATCAAATAAATGCATCCAAAGCTTTCTTAGTGTTGAATCGCTCTTAGATATATTTCATAGATACTGTCATGAAATGACACAAGTGTTCCTTTCTACTCTATGTAATGGTGGTTGGCTTTGAAATGATGATCTAAAACTTGACTCAATCTTTTACAGAAGCTGGTCGGATTATGCTCTTTGCAATAGATGGGTCTCATATCTAATGGCCTAAGCCAGAAAAGAGTCGATATCTCTTCCAAAGTTAGAGTAAGGTCATGCTGATTGAATGAAAAACATTGAAATGATGGATCCTAAAACTCAATCATAGCCCTAATTAATTGTTCATCCATGTGTATTTTGAGCAAGAGGGTAATTTATCCATACTTTTTTGTACATCGGGTTTGCTTTGCACTTCCCTACTGATCCCATATTTCAGCTAACTCACTCAAATTATCTTGGTGAAGGTCTAAACATGTGATCTCTGGCAACTCTGACATAAAACCTTTCACTACATAGCCCTTATCCCTTTTTTGGTTGAATTCGTACTCAGAACAGACCTTTTTAAATTCCTTGGAAATAATCACTGCTTGTACTGGTTTTGCCATAAAATTAAATAAAAATTTATCTAAGTTGGAATTCTTTTTAAAGCAAGTGTTCCTATATGCATATGAGAGATGAAATATGCACCAAAAAGAAAAAATGGGTTAGTATCTTTAGGAAATATTAAATTCAGATAAAACTTTAAAATAATGAAAATCATAAATTATTTAAACAAGGTAAATAGAAATCGCAAATCATTCGAACAAGATATTAAAAGTAAAAACAAAAAAAGGAAAAGATAACTTTATCCCTTCATGTATCCTTAATTTTAGTGGCATCTAAAATTAGGCATGACTTTGACTAGGCGGTTAGTATGGTTCACTATATGTGGTTTATGTCAGACCTCTAATTAGGTTCTCGAATTCCTTGAGCCCTAAAAGGAC
>JBBYHL010066037.1:12337-38146 GCA_038381835.1 Adansonia madagascariensis | reverse complement strand
TCTTACTAACATGATTTCTTTGTGATGATTATGTGCATTCATGTTTTCAAAACATTTCAAATAAAATTAAAGATAATATTTCGTGTGGGTATCTCTCCAGTGCCCAAAGTGAAACATTCCATTTTCAAAGTAAAATTCAGAGGTCATTTTCATCAAAAATCTCTATATTCCCTATCTCTCCGGGGCGTATATAAGATCAAATCTTTTTCATCAAAACCTGGATTATTTCTATAAGATTCATGCATTAGAAGATGGTTATATCGAAATAGCGACAAGTTAAGATCGAAAAAATCAAAACCAAGATAAGACATAGCTAGTAAGGTATCGATTTTGGGCATCGTGAAGAGGTTCATACCTCATCGCGTGTAACCAACTCTCAAACCCAAACGGTGAATCTTTGCATTACGTGGACCACGGGATCAATGTTTTGAGTTTCGTAACTCAAAATATAGGTTTCAATAGGCATCCAATCATGCCTAGCCTGAAATGATCAGTGGCACTCCAAGCGTTGGCCATTTCATGATGGTCATTCGAGACCAATAAGATGAGTGATTCATCTTATGGTCCCCTTCACTGTATCATAATACATTCTCATTCTCATCACATCGCGAGAGAAAAGTCTCGGTCAAGAAGACATTTTTCAAGTCAGAAAAATATTTTAAGTCTTAGCACCCATAATCTACGAGCATCCACCCCGGGGTACGTTGTGACACTAAGCACAATCTCTTGCCCTCTTGTTAGAGTTGTTGGAGAGGTTTATTTATAGCTTTGATCACAAATATGGCTATTGGGAATATTTGGCAGAGTAATATAGTCGTTGGAGACTTCATTTGAGTGATTTCTATTTATTCCTGCCAGATTTTATCTATACATTTATTGTGCATCAATACATTACCTTCATTTGTACAAAATATGACATTGCATCTTATTATTTGAATACATATCAGAATGTATCCATATAGTTCAAGATATATCGATACATGAACAATGATGTATTGATACATGAATAGTGATTTTTGTATTTCAAGATTTTTAGCTATTGCCAAGCATTATATTGATACAAACACTTAGGGTATCCATACATTCATACAAAAATCATCTTTAAGGGATTTTTTATGACTTTGAACTTATAAAACTTATCCTAAAAATGTTTTATATCAAAGAATGCATTAAAAATACATTTTTGAGTGCTCAAAGGAGTTAAAGCAGATTCTAGTATTTTTTAAAGTGTTTCAAATAATTCATGGAAAAATACTAACTTGAAAATATTTAAACACAAGCTAATCAAACTCAAGTTTTAGTTATATCAAAATTGAGATTAATTCAAAGCTAACATAGCCAAAATATTTGTTTTTTAATTACCTTGGTAGTTTCAATTGAATTCTATTAAGGCCTTTTTCTTTAAATGATCTTTAAATTCAACCAAGGGCTTTAAATGCATGAAAAATATATATTTTTATTGTCTCTTTATAGACTCTACCAAAATGTAACTTTTTTGTTTTTTGAAAAATAACAAACATGGGATAAAGTTTAGCCCATCTCTCTAATCCAACTCTAGACTTTATTATAATAATTTTTTTTTTACATTTGTTTTCTGAAAGGACATAACTTTGGCTATGCCTTACTGCTTAAACCAACCCAAAGCTAATTCATGCCAGTTTAAATAATATAAGATGGAAAACAAATTGATCAGCTTAAAATGGACCTCCTAGATTGTAAATCTGACTCAGTTATCACCTTAGGTTAAGAGACCAAACATGCTCAAGCTCATAATCACATGAAGCAAATGAAAAAAGTAAAACATGAAGCAAGAAGTAAGCACTACATAGACCATTAGTTAGGCATTCAACATGAAAATGTTAAAACATTTTAAAACCAAAAGAAAACCTCTCATTTTCTAATAAATTTTCCAAAGAAATAAAAAAATGATACATAAAAAAAATCTCAGAAAGAAAAATAAAAAAAATAAGCTCAATTTTTTTTGAATTTTTTCTTTTTTCTCTTTTTCTTTTTCTTTTTCTTTTTTTGAATGCTTTAGCCTATCAAAACATGGCTTGACCAAATGGCTTTAGGAAATTTATATGATCTTCTTTTTTCCTTCCAATTTACCTTCTTAAAGTCTAACCCTCTTCCTTATTAACTTATGTCTTTTTGCGGCTTCCTATTGGTCCAAACTTGACACTTTTTGTACTAAATGCCCACTTAATGTCCTAGTTTGATCCTATTCTCTCTAATTCCACTTTCTATTCATAATATTGCTATTTTCATCCCTTATTGGCCCTTCATCCTTATCTTTTATAATTTTTAGGTATAATTTCCATGCCATTGTTTATTTTTAAGTTCTCAACAAAATAATGTCTTTTGTTTAGGAAATTTGTCTTTTTTTTTTCTTTAAGTTTTTCCAATTAAATCTTTCATCACATCAAATTCAGGAATTTCTTTTACCTTTACAATTTTCCTTTCAATTAGGCCTCCAATTGGATTTTTGTAACACTTTAATTTCTTTAATTTGGTCTCCCTTATCATTTTTCTCTAATTAGCCTCTAATTCCAACTTCTCATCATCTTAATTCAATCAATTAGTCCTTCAATTATAATCATTTACCAACCTATTTTGTCAATTTAGCATCCCCCCATGTCAATTGTACTAATTGACCTTCCAAATTCATTTACCCAATTTTAAACTATCTTCAACTTGGTCCCTCCTTTAGTCCTATCTTCCTGCCACTTATATTTTCTTTAATTCCTTCAATTACACTTCGTTAATATCTTAATTTCACTAGTTTTGACTCCACCTTCCAATTTGATGAATTGGTCTTCCAATTTGATTTTTCTAAACTTTTGACTCTTTTCAACTCAATCCTAGTAGTATCTAATTTTTCAATTAAAGCTTTTATTTCACTTTTTTATCACTTTGATTTTTCAATTTTGATCTTTTATCACTTCTCCATGTAATTTGACTCCTTAATTTAACTTCTCTATTTCTTAATTCTTTAATTTAGTGGTTCCTTTAAATTTCCTATAATTCAATTCTTCTTATACTTTTAATTTCCAATTTAGTCTTCCCACTAATTCTTTTTACAACCTATTTTCAATTCCTTCACTTTATTAATTTAATTTCTTCCACTTTGTCCTTCCACTATGATAAACTAAATAATGTATCTCTTAAATCATTGCATTAATTTATGGTTGTTACTGTGTATAGTAGTAAGGGTCATATCCACATAGATTTTTCTTTAATTCCTAAGTTATTGATCCAAAATTTTAACCTAATATGATCACAAATATTAAAAGACTTAACAAAAGAAATAAATTAAACTTTGGTGGGGGTTTGATTGTACTGAGATGTAAATAGACTAAGAAAACTTAAAAGCAAAACTAAAATTTAAAGAAATAGAATTTTATATCTAACAATTAACAATAATGATTAAAAATATGGTTAAAAATCGTTCGCCACCTCTAAACATGAAATTAGCCAATAATTACAATTAATCTTTCATTCTTTTTTTTGAAAATAATAACCCTTATAGACACTCAATTTTGTCCAGCTTCCATGTAAGCCTTTTAGGGTATTTAAAGGTTAAATTTACAAGCATAGATTCATTTCACATCATTTCTAGTTAAGGGAAAGTGTTCGGGAAGCGACAAATAGGAATAATTCACATTTTTAACTAAATGTACTAGTATATTGCCTTGGTGTATCATATAGTGGCTGCCACATAACCTAATTGGAAAATCATGGATTTTGTTGATACCTTGAGGCATTGCATCGATACATTTTTTAGATATATCAATATAATGAAGCATTGCATTGATACTAGGCTTAGCAGTAGATAAAAATAACATTTTAGACTAAATTTATTGGTATCCTCCAAAATGTAACAAAATATTTTAGGGTTTTATTGGTAAAATAGCTAGATGTATCGATATAATGCCTAATTGTATCGATACATTAAATCTTTTTAGCTTGATTCATGGCATTTTATTCCCCTTGTAGCATTGATGCAAAACACAAGCTTAGCTATAATATTGGTCCTAAAAATCATTTAAATTCATGCCAAGCCTTATGAAAATCTTTTATTAATTTTGGACTTATTAGATTATGTTAAATTGAATTTTAAAGCCTATTTAGCTAGGAATATGGAATATTTCATGGCAAAATTTGATATTCAAGGGATATTTTGAAACTTTAGTGGTTATTTGGTACTCAAGTAGGGTATTACAACTAATCAAGGGTTGTAAGAATGCCCTAGTACACCATAATTCATCATTTTTGACAAGTAAAAAAATTTAAAATTATCCCTCTTTACCCTAGATTGGTGTTGGCCAAATGGCCTCTTATAAAGCCAAAAGTTGGCTTTCATCAAGGATTCATACTCTCAATAACAATCTTTACACAGCTGCCAAAGCAAAAGAAGCAAAAAAAATAGAGAAAAAAAACTTAGTCGAAAAAGAGAGAGAAGCTAAAAGGAGAAAGGCAAGAAAAAAACTTGGATTAAAAGCATTTGCGATATATGCTTCCCTTCCATTTTACTTTTCTTTGTCTTGCCATCATTAATAGCATTCATTTTTTGTAAGCCATGACCATATGTCTGTGAACCTAACTTGGAAAACGTGCATTTTCATGATAAAACTTGAGTTGATCTAGTGATTTATGATATTGTGGTGTTTTAATTGATGAAACCTCTCTTTTATTCTTTTTGTTCTATTCGACCAGGCCTTATACCATGCTTTAATGATTTTTATATTATTTCATCCCACAATCTATGTTTTATACGCATGTTACACATTTACATGTCATTCATGAATTTGGTTGTATCTTAAGAATTGTTTACTTGTTAAAATGTCTTTTAATGATGCTTGTTCTTGCCTTTGATGCATGGATGCTATTGTCATGATTTTTAGTTCGTTAAATGTTTTTGATAATGCTTGTTTGATGTGTTTTTGATTAATAACTTATTGATTTTTTGAAAACTCACCCTAAGTTAGATTAATATTAAACCAACTAATAGAATTAACATTTATTTTAATAAATTAATGACCCAATCTTGCAGTAATATTAACTCACTGAAGTTTGGATTCAATGCCAAATAACACTACTTTCTAGCTTAAAAAAAAATCAGTTGCCATATGTTTGGTTTCATGAATTAATCTTGAGCCTTATGGATATAGTTGATAATGGCATGGTTAATGGGCGTTTCATTGTCCCATTTGTCTAAAACTTTGGAATTAACCTATGAAACCATGCCACTGTCTTGGACCCTTAGTGATGAATATTCGTATATCCGTAACATGATTCTAGCCTTAGGAAATTCAAAAAAGTAAAACTGCTCTATTTTAGCATTAGCAGCATAACCCATAGTTGAAAAATTATTTTAAGCCATATACCATTTTTTTAATTTTTAAAGTATTACCCAAAAGATATCGAATCACCTTTCTAATGAGATTTTGTTTACCTTTAGATGAGTTCAGATGAGGGAGTTATGATTTTTTGAATGGACCATGGTTCAAACCCCCAAGACTAGCAATCAAACTTCATTACAAGCTATTTTTGACCTTAGAAAATATTTTTTTTCTTGAATTTTTAAATATTTTTCTAAAGGCTACATAAAGTTATCTTTTCAAAAAGCTATCATTTTTTACTTTTCGAGTCCAAATAAGTCCAAGGCAATTTTCAAATTTGTTGCACCTATTCTCTACATTTATTGTTAGTGCTAAACTGAATCCAAGTTTAAAAATTATTTTCTTCTACAAAGTGATTTCTCAGGATTTTTAGATATTTTTATATTAATCCTTGTAGTGTTATCATTTAATGGTATCTGTTTGCCTCTTAGAACCCCTAGATGAGCCCGGAATGGAACCAGAAAGCCAGATGGTGTAATAGTGTCTCTTATTTCGCCATAGCCTACTTTAAGTATTTATCCCAATTCACCTTGTTAAGGTAATTGGATGCCTCAAAATAAGTCCATTTATTACCTCAATAGGTCATGAGTTACTTATAGGTCCCACTAGGTTTAGACTGAAGCTTAACCATTTTAAACAAAATCAATTTTGGTGTTTTGTAAATCCTTTGGTTTTAACCTAAAATCCATCTTTTTACTAAAAAATACCTCATTTTTTAGAAATGACCAAATATTTCATCAATGTGAAGTTTTCAACCTCACTTTTTAAAATTTCACAAAAATCTAAAATTTTTTCTCTTATATATTTTCTCAATTTTTTCAAAATCAAACTCTAGTTTATTGGTGTATGCTATTAAACCAATTGGATTAGAACATGGGATACACATTCAATTAACTATATACATGTTACTATTTTATAGTAAAAAATGTTTTCCTTCATGTTAGTGGCGCAATTGACTATCATCTAAACTCTAATTAGATAAAGCCCTTGAAACACATTGACTTTGCGAAGTTAGCAACAAGTTATGATGATTAGATCCTTTATATCAAAGCCGTATTTTTAAAAATGTTCCTAGCCATTACATCGTTAAGACAGGGCGTTGACAATGCATAATGACTAGTATATGCCAAGCCTCTATATATTGATGCATACAACTCTTTGATGTCATAAAAGTTGAAGTATATGGGATACTTAGGACAGCATATGGGTGTTTGTTTTATGGAAACAACTTCACTGAACATGGCCCGTATGAGAACTCTATTTGGTATTAGTCACCTAAATGTCTATGGAATGTGTTTGCATATGTCGGTTGTTTAAATACTTCTTAAACTTATGATAGCAAGTCATTTCATATGGGTCCATAATCGATGGATACTAAATAAGGGTGGCATTAGTATGGCATGATCCATATGGTAGGTGGATGAGTGGTCTAGAGAGGATTCACCACTTTTTGTGACAATGGAGATATATCTTAAATGACCTTGACTATGGTTAATCGAATTAAAGTCCTTGCCTAGAGCATATTGAATTATAAGGAATTGTTCCTCACAAATTCATGATTGTTAACTTGAGTTTCAAGATTTGACATGGATTGAAGCATGGAACATTATACCATGTTCAGGCTTATTCCAAGATATATATGGGTAGCACTAGAAAATCGCTAATACTTGAGAAAGCTCCCATTATTATCTATGTGGATACTGTTAAAGGCAAGACAAGTGTATTGCTCGTGACCTCATAAATCTGATAAAACACCCTAGGCACCTCTCTTCAAGAATCTTTCAGATTGGTTTGACTCTAGATTATGAGATCTGAGATTTTGGTAAGCTTCTGATTAGATGTGATTTAATTTAATTAAATCTGACTAGGTATAATACATGTGAATTCCCTCCTGAAGATCTGCAGGAAAGTCTGGCTACTTTTGTGTTTAATGGTTCCCTATAATTTATGTTATTTTGGAAATTTTAAAATGCTATTTTTGCATCAAGCTAGACTTCACCAGGAATATGGATTCCAAATTATGGTATTAGAGCTTGTAGGGTATGGATTATGTGTAGTAGGTATAGCCTAATTCACAGTAATTGACTACATTGAGCTTTAAATTTTGGCCATATGAGCTTCATAAAATAATTTTTATAAATTTTTTCTTAATTCTTTATAGCATCTATCACAACATGCTTTTGCCAACACTCTAATTGCTTGGATAAAGTGCACGTGACTTAAAATAGTGGGGATGCCTTTGGGATATCCCTTGATTGAGATTTGAATTAGGCATAACAATGTAAGAGTAGGAGGGAAAGACCGTTAGACAAATTACTTGTCTAATTGATCTTGGATGGCCATAATGAAGTGGCCAAAGACTTAGAGTTGAACCGATCATTTTGGGTTATACATGATTAGATGTCTACTAAGATTGACATTTTGAGTTATGAAACTTGAAACATCGATTTCACATGGTCCAAAGATTTGTTGGTTGGGTGTAGGAGTTGGCTACGGTTGGGAAGGATTAGCACCCAATGACTTTTGAAATTTACTAGCTAGTTATGGCTTACATTGGTTTTGATTTTCTCAATTTTGACAAGTCATTATTTTTTATATAATCCTTTTTATGCATAAATTTTGTATAAAATATTAAAATTGAGTTTTAAAGAAAATTTGAATCTATATGTGCCTCAGAGATAGTGGGAAACATAGAGATTTTTTGACTAAAAGTGATTTCTAGATTTAACCCTTTTGAAAATTAGATATTCTGCATCAGGCACTCGAGAGATAGCTACATAAAGCATTGCCTTGTAATTTTTTAAAATATTTTGGAAATATTTATGCAAAATGGAAATAGCAAAAATAAACGTGTTAGTAAGTTGAAAAATAAAATAATAAATATTATGTAAAATAAACATACAAAAAACATAGGAAAACTAGTAATTGTCTTCGATTATTAAGAAATAATTGGAATGAAAATTTTGGGACACATTTGGACTTAGTGGTCAGTTAAGGTGTGAAAAAAAAAGATTTTGATTAAAAGGCATTGGGACGAATGGGATAGAGAAAATTCAAAACTTAGGTGAAGTTTAAAATGCGAGGTTGGAGTGTCCACTCAAAAAGGGGGACGAAGTCTTCAAAGATAAAAAATTTAGTATTTTTGGAAGATAAAGTTTTTTTGGTAAAAATATGGATCTTAATTAAATTGGTAACTTTGAAATAAATGGTGAGATTAAAGATTTTTCCTTTTGGCCTTGATCCTAACCTAGTAAGACTTATGTTATAGCTCATGGCATCATGGTGATAGTTAATTGATCTCTTTTTAAGGCATTTGAATGCTGAATAAAGGTGGTTCAGACAAATTCAATTAATTTTCTCTTAGTCAAAAAAAATAGGAGAGAACATCGCACTATCCACCTTCCTAAATTTATTTTGGGATTGTTCAAAGGCTTCAGAGGGCAAATAAAGTATCTTTGGAAAGATAACTCGATAAGGATTAACATAAATCCTAAAAATCTCATTAAATCACTTCTTAGGTGGAATTAATTTTTAAAGTTGAATTTGACTTAGCATTAGCAGTAAGTGTAAGGGAAAAGGTGTAGAATAATTTTATCTTCCTGTTCTCCCTCTCTTTATTATTGATTAGCAATAAAAGGATGAAAAGAAGAAGCTTCTGGTTATGATATCAATAAGGGGAGTTTAGGAGGTGAAAATAAAGGAAATGAGAGGTTTTAGGAAGGGTGAAGGGGAAGCTATGGGAATAGTAAAATGGAAAGTGATTTTCGAGCTCAAGGTCATATATGTTGAGTATCAAAATCACCTTGCATAGGTCCATACCATCAAAATAACCTAACAAAAAGGCATTTAAGGCATTTAGCATGTATCATTTGATGCGTCATGGTATTAAAAGGTGTGCTTTCAACATTTCATTGGTTGATCTTGATTCTTACAGACAAAGAAAACTATTCATGAGCTGATCAATGAGTAATCTCATCTTTGCCCTTCATTAAATCAGATCTTCTCATGAAATGCCCTCATGCCAAGCTTAATAAACCCCTCCAAAATGTATTAATCCAATGTTTAAGGACCAAAAAAATGAAACCCACATGATTTATATGAAATTATATCTAATATTGAATGATTTTTTAAGTTAAAGTCATGACAAAATTTGAGTTTTGATGCAAGAGAATGATGAGTGAAAAATGGCTTGAATCAAGCCGAAATAGTCTTGAACATCGACATATTGTGTTTTGTATTGATGCAATTGTGCAAAAAACCCCAAAACGTATTGATACTTTTAACATGGAATCAATACAAAGCATGTTGTATCGATACCATCACTTCTGTGTCAATACTTGCTGGCTAATAATTACAATTTTAGTTATGACATAAGTTTGCACCAATGCCAGGCGCATGTATCGATACAATACTCTAAGTTTCAATACAATACATTTTTGTATCAATACAAATAGCAAAAGTTTGAAATTTGATGACATGAGGTCCCATATCAACACATAAGGGTTGTGTATTAATACTTGCATGTGAAAATGTGAATTTTCCATACCTTCAACTTCTCGAACACCTTACTTTACCCTAAAACAATAGGGAACCAATCCACACTCCTTGAATATGTCCTATGGTGTTTCGAATGATAACCTTTGATGCCTTGGATGTTGGCTTTGACAGAATAGGTTGTCTATAGCTGACTTTCTTTGGCTATTGCTAAGCATCAGGAACATGGCAAAGATAAATAGATACTATTTTCTCCAGGATAGAATGATGCCTCTTGATTGCCTACAAAAAGAATCTAATTAATGTTTAACCATGATGGGTTTGGTCTATTGGCAGTAATTATGACTGATAAGAATGTTTTAATAAATTCTTGTAGGGCTTAACCTCTTCACTAAGCTTTTGGGTTTTCTAAGGTTTGACTCCCTAGCCAAGCACCAACTATAGACTTTAACTCGATAATGCCCAACTCTCTTTAGACAAATTTGATTGGTGCTGAGCTCTTTGTGGACAGACTCGATAGACATTTAGCTCTTTGTAGATAGACTCAATAGGCCTTCAACTCTTTGTGGATAGACTTGATAAGTGCCAAGCTTTTTGTGAAAAGACTAAATTGGTGCCTAATACTTTGTGGATGGATTTAAATAGGTGTGCAGCTCTTTATGGACTAACTTGATAGGTGCCTAGCTCTTTATAGACAAACTCAATTAGTGCCTAGCTCTTTATGGATGGACTCGATAGACGTCTAGCTCTTTGTGGATTGACTTGATATGTGCCTTATTCTTTATGAATAAACTCGATTAGTGCCTAACTCTTTATGGATAGACTTGATAGGCATACATATTTTCGTGGACTAACTTGACAAGTGCCCAAGTCTTTATGGATGGACTTGATTAGTGCCTAACTCTTTAGGGATAGACTTAATTAGTGCCCAACTCTTTGTGGATAGACTTAATAGGCATCCAACTCTTTGTAGATTGACTCAATAGGTGCCCAAGTCTTTGTAGATAGACTCAATTGGTGCGTAGCTCTCTATGGACAAACTCAATTGGCTTTTAGCTTTTTGTGGATAGACTAATAAGTATCTAGCTCTTTGTGGACTAAAAGGAATTAAACATCCAACTCTTCTTGGACTAAAAGGATAGCCGAGTTAAGATAACTGGATGGCTTTTTAATTTGCAATCTCGTAGGGTCAAAAGTTCTTACCTAGAATCCCTCGAGGTTTTACAGAAGCAGGAATCTATACCTTAGGTTCTTTGCTAGATTAGGACTTTTGGAATCTAGAGTCCATTCTTAAAAAATTGTTAATTATTCTATAAAAGATGCATAAGAGGAAAATGCATGCTTGAATGGCGTAAGTGTGATGATTTTAAAGTCTAATCCAATAGTAAGTTATAGTGTTTTGAGTTACCTTCCATCTAAAAGTTCCTATGGATGTCTTCTTGTCCCAAGGTCTACCAATCTTACTCTTGATGTTTAGAGGCTTTAAATGGTTAAAGCTATCTTTAGAGGGTACAAATGGCCTGTGATTGCGAAGAAAGGTCCTTAAGCTTGATCGATCTATTTTTGAAATTTTTTTGTTTACTAAAGTCACTTACAAATTTGGTAAGCTGATTTTTGGTTTGATTGAATGGTTGCTTTCAGTAGTCTAGGTTGTTTGATTTATATTAAAAATGGATGGTTTAGCTCTATTTTTCAATTAAGGTTTATTAAGGAGAAAGTTTTTAAGCATTTTTTAGAATATAAAGGTCTAAGGGTAAGACCAATTGTGGTTCCAAGTTTTGATCTTGATCTTTAGATGTGAAAAGATGTTCTTGTAAAATTTTCATCTTTTTCAAAGTAATACTAGGAAATCCTGTTATTAGTTTTCTCTATTTATCACTCATTATAAACTAAATGATAAATATAATGCAATATGAAATGCAAGTGTGATAAAATAATTTGAAAGAGAAGCAAGTAATTATATTTTATTTATAAAGAAAAAAAGTATAATTTATAGAGAATTTTGAGATATACAAAAAGAGATAAGGATAAATTTTTTTAGGCAAAGGGCACCTTTTAATGCTAATAACATAAATCTTTTACAAAGCACTTTTGGAGATTTTTCTTGAATAATTAATCTTTCCCAGCCAATCTTTGAAGAACCTTTTAGATTGCCCCATGATATGGTGGTTGCTTCATAGTTGGGTAGACATAGCTTTTCATTTTCTCTATGTTTAGTTATTAGTGGAGTTTAGTAGGTTAGATTTGGGTAGAACAAGAAAGTCAGGTAATGATTTGGTATTTTGGTCATGGGATGATGTATAGGTTAGGTTTTAGTCTAGGTTTAGTTAGGTAAAAAAGGATTTGGTTGCTTAAGCCACCCTTTGGGGTTTTCAACTCAAGTGAGTTTGTTTACCCGAATACCTTTCCAGGTTGCCATCCAAGGTTTATTTTATTTTTTTTAAGGATCATATGATGCCCTCTCAAGTTTTCATCCCAAAATTTTCTCAGGCATAGTATCTTTTGACAGAATCAATAGACAGGTTAGGCAAGTCATTGCTATCCATCTCAATTAGGATAAAAACTCCACCAAAAAAGGCTTGTTTTACTACATAGGGTCCTTCCCAATATGGGGTCCATTTTCCTCAAGCATTTTTATAGATTGGGAGAATCTATTTAATCACTAAGTCTCCTTTCTGAAACTGATGAAGACAAACCTTCTTCTTATGGGCTCTTATTATATGTTTTTCATACATTTGCCTATAACTAATAGCCTTTACTTTTTTCTTGTCAATGACATAGAGTTGTTCATATCGATCCTTGACCTTTTTAGCTTTTTTAAGCTATGATTCCATTAAAACTCTAAGTAAAGAAATCTCAGCCCTAATAAGTAGAATGACTCCTATCCCGTAGACTATAGAGAATGACATAGCACCATAAAGGTCCAAAACGGTGTGCAATAGGTATGTGATGTAGAAAATAGCTTTTTGTGCTAGTTTTTGTATATCTCAGCTATTTTTTTAATTATTTTTTAATGCTTTTGTTAGCAGCTTCAACTGCCCTATTCATTTTCAAGTGGTATAGCACTGAATTATGATGCTGAATTTTAGATTGAGAATAAACTACTTGCATCATGTTGTTCTTCAAGTTACGTGCATTTTCTATGATGGTCTATTCGAGGAGTTTATATCTACAAATGATGTCCCATTTCATAAATTTACGTATGATGGATTTAGTAACATTGGTAGACAAAACTGCTTCTACCCATTTAGTAAAATAATCAATTAAAACCAAAATAAATCAGTGCCTAGTGGAAGCCTTAAAAGTGATAGTTCGATCATATCCATGCCCCACATAGAGAATGGCCATAAGGTTGTCATTACATGCAAAGGTGATGGTGCGACATGGATTTTGTCTGCATAGATTTGGCATTTATGGCATTTTCGGGAATAGTCAATACAGTCTTTTTTGAAGGTCAATTAATAATAGTTAGATCTTATGATTTACTTTCCCATTCAGTGTCCATTGATGTGCATATTGAAGATTCCCTCATATATTTCTTTCAGGATTCTCTTAGCTTTGGGAAAATCTACACACCGAAGTACTACTTGATTTTAGCCTTTTTTATGTAAAATTCTGTTGTCCAGAATAAAACTTGTATTCTTCGGATGGTTTTCCTTTTGGTTTTTGTAGTGTGCTAAGGGTATTATTGATCCCTACTGTATTAGAGGAAATAATGATACCATGGTAGTCTGCCTCTCTCTTTCTCCATATTGTGCAATGTGTCAAAGCTTCATAGGTACTCATCTAAATAGGCGTAACCTTTGACTCTTGGTTTACTTTGAACATTAAGGCCAAGGTTGCTAAGGCATCGGCCATTTGGTTTTCCTTCGAAGGCAAATGCTGGAAGCTGATTTCATTAAATTCTTATGCTAGTTTAGAGATTAACTTCTCGTATTACATCTCGAATCTCTTATTCTTTTCAAAGCTAACAGATTACCAAGGCTGAATCTTTAAATAATTGTAGAGTCCTGATACCCCTTTTAATGGTAGCTTGAAGTCCCATGACACATGCTTCATATTCAGCTATTTTGTTGGCACAATTAAAGTTCAATCTGGTAGTGAAAGGGTAGTAGTTTTCATATGGTGAAATCAAAATTGTTCTAATTCTATGCCATAACACATTTAAAGCTCCATCAAAGTACATTTTCCAAGATTGACTGGAATCAAAAGTCTCTTCTGCCTCGAACATGCACACTAGATCTTTATTTGGGAACTCGAAATCTAATGGCTCATAGTCATTTGTCACTCAGCTTGCTAAAAAGTCGACTAGTGTATTACTTTTAATGGCTTTTTGGTGCATATAAGAAATATCATACTCGAAAAAGCAAGATTTTCCATCAGCTAGTCTTCTTGACAACGCAGGGGCCTTGTATAATTATTTGATATGTTTGAATTTAGCAATAGCCATATGATGTGTTATAGCATGTATTGCCTTAACCTTCGAGTTATCTAAGCTAGAGCACAACTGTAAAGTAGTTGTTTTCACATTATGTGAACTTTTTTCTCAGGTAGTAAATAGCTTATTCCTTTTTACTTGATTCATCATGTTGACCCAATTCATAGCCCATAAGTTTGTTGAAAACTAACAGATACAAGATTAAATGTCAACCAAGCATTAATGGCATAAGTACTGATGGGTTGATGTTAGTTTTTAACCCTGTAAAAGACTTTTTGCAACTCATCACTCCATTCTCTAGGGTTTTACTTTTGGAATAGTTAAAAGATTGGATCACATTTGTCTATTAACTGAGATATGGATCTAACTATATAGTTCAACCTTCCTAAAAAACTCTTTACCTCTCTTTGTGTACAAGGTGATAGTAGATCCTAAATGGTCTTGACTTTGTCAGGGTCAACCTTTATTCTTCTTTCATTCATAAGAAAGCCTAATAGCTTACTAGCTGAAGGTGAATTTAGCTAGATTCAACTTGAGTTGATGTTTACGTAATCGTTTAAAGAGCTTTCAAAGACTAAAAACATGTTAACTCTCTTTTGGTGACATGGTAATCATTTCATTTATATAGACTCTATCTTTTTATGCATGAGGTCATGAAATAGCATTGCATTTCTCTCTGATAGGTTACACCGATGTTCTTGAGTCCAAAAGACATAACATTATAGCAAAGAGTACCCTATATTGTCATAAAAATGGTTTTCTCCATGTCTTTAGGTGCCATTTTAATTTGATTGTAGTCTAAGAACCCATATATGAAGGAAAATAGTGAATTTTTGATGTTGTTGTTTATCAAAGTGTTTGATGTAAGGCAAAGGGAAGTTATCTTTAGGGTTAGCCCATTTTAAATCCCTATGATCTATATATATTTGTACTTTTCCATCCCTTTTAGGAATTGAGACTATGTTGGCTATCCATTCAGGGTGCTTAGCAATTTTGAGAAATCATTCCTCAAATTGTTTCTTCACTTCCTCTTTAACTTCCAAAATCATCATCATTTCATTCTCCTAAGCTTTTGTTTTATAGGCTTACATTTGGGTCTTGGGGGAAGTTTGTGAACCACTATGTCAGTGTCTAAGCATCTCTTGGTAAGACCAGTGTATACATACTAGTATTCTTAGAGAATGTTGATCAATTTGATTTGATTGGAAAGGTTTAAGAAAATTCCACTCTTGGCTTCTCGTTGCTTTTCTTCTATTTCTACATTTATGATTTTAGTAGGTTCCTCATAGGGTAAGATCTATTTCTCTTCCTATTTAATTAACCTCAACAGATTGGGTGGCATAAGGGTTTCTTCGAAATCCTTCTCAAGTTTGACCTCGCCAGTGTAAATCAGTTGCTCAAAATCAATTTTAAAAATCTCAAAAAGAATATTCGTGTCATTTTTATCCATATACCTGAAAATATGGAAAAAGAACAATATAGACAGAAAAAATGTGTAGGAAGGTCTAAGGGCTAACAACAAAAATGAGACACCAAAAATAAAGTGCATCATGCTTAGTCATTGTTATTAATAATACTTAATAAAAGTACACCCATATAAAAGATCCTATAATGCTCTTAAAGAGAAGCATCTAAGTTGGCTCGTAGCGTTACTTTGAATCAGATTTAAATAGCACAAGAATGTTTCAATCCAAACACTTGGAATAAATTATAGAAGGCACAGACTATTCTTACTATCCATTGCTGATTTTTTTGGCTCATTGATGGCATTGATAGAGAAATCTCTGAATGCCATGTTCAAAGTAATCATTGCAGTGTTAAAGCTAGTATGTTTTCTTTAATTCGGGTTGATGCATTTGGACAGAAAGTTTCTTGTGATGGCAAAAATGTTATGGGTTTCTATCCCAACTATTTACCTAATAAACTAGCCATTCTCTTCTCACAGTTTTTTTAAGCTTGCTTTATTTGCTATCGTACATTCAGTTTGAACCCCAAACCTCTCTTGTTTATCTAGTTGACAACTTTTAAAGCTTTGACAATTCACTAAAGGCATTTTCTCGATCCTCTTTTAGCTTGAGTACCCTTACCAATAATTAACTTAAGATAAATATGGGTACTACTTGATAATATGGCTTAACCATTGGCAAACCCTCTTTAACATAAGTGGTGTTGATGAATTGAAGGACTAAAATGAGGAGTTTGAAGCATCCTCGTTGGGATCAACAAATAGGGTATTAGTTGAGGTAGCAGCAAGAATGTCCTTTTCTCTTCTGATATTGACGATTTTGTTTTTTCAACAACGAATTTTAATTTCTAATGTAGCGATATGCTACTGCCCTAGCAGAGTAGATCCAAGGCCTTTCCAATGGGCAATTATGTAATGGAGCAATGTTCATCATATGGAAGTGTACTTCATAAGTAAATAGGCTAATTTGGAGTGGGATGGTGATGTTTCCCATAAACTCTCTGCAGGTCCCATTGAATGCTCGCACAGTCGTATGACTATGCTTGATATGAGACACATCGATGGGGAGCTTGTTTAAACAAGACATAGGTATTACACTTAGGGCTAACACATCGATGGATACACAGTCATTTAAATATGACTAAATCAATCTAAAAAATGCCCAATTTTCTTGGAGAAGGTCAACCTTTACTAGGGTGACCACTAGATTCTCGTTCTTGGATATTTAAGACATTAAAAAAAGGGGCCTAGACAAATTTAGGTGTCTACAGTGGGTTGGGCCAATGTTTAATTGACTTGAATAAGCTTTTTTTTATGAGCAATTTGGGATATTAAGTAACCTAGCTTGATTTAGATCTGGATGGAGCAAATATAAATATTTTCTAAGTGTAAGAACATGTTTTGTTGAGTCTAAAGTTAGTGAGCCTTCATATGGGTCATTACATGAAGTTTAGGTGAGTTTAAATGTGTGGTTTGGTGTCACTTTTGTTGCTAGCTTCATCACACAACTGAATAGCATTGGTGTGTTTCTCACTTGTTAGGAATAAATAATAATAAATAAGAGCAATGAAAGTAGAGACATTCGCATGACTTTAAAGCATATCGCTAATGCCGGAAAACATAATCTAGGTTTTAGCACTTAGAAGTCTTTGTTTTTTTTCCCATATATAGGATACTCATAGAGTCTATTTGGTTTCATTGCCAGATATTCAAACATCTAGAAACGTGTTATAAAAATTTGACAAAACGCTTTGTTATCACAAGTTGTATTAGATTTATTATTGTAGTCCAACACAATTGTCTCACAAAAAGGAAATATTTTGGTTAGGTTATAGACCTTGAGAATTTTTGTATTTTTCTTGTAGTCTTTAATGATTGCGTTGCATTTGAAACTTTTGATTTCATGATTGGATGAATATAGAAAAATCTTAATCTAACACAGTAGTTTCATAAAAAAGAAATATTTTGGTTAGGTTGTAGACCTTAAGAAGTTTTGATTTCATTATCGAACAAATATAGAAAAATCCTAAAACAAGCTATTCACATTGCTTTATTTTAGCGCTTGATTAGTATTTTAGACTATTCTTGGTGATAATCATTTTTTTATATTTTCTCATATTTTTAATAAAATTTGTATGGCTCATCTAGTGGATATTCTAGATGAATTGAGAAGAAAATTTGGAAAGCAAGTTGTTTAGACATATTGCTGATGTAGTAATGTTGAATTAAAAAATTTACATGATAGCCAACATGATTTTCTATCATTTTTTAATACTTTTAGATTGAAGTATAGTGAGTTAGCATTCATACAATTTGATTTACTGATTTTACGTGATAGTAATAGTTTAGAATAAATTCGGGGAGCTTGAAGGTTCAAATATATTTCTTAATACAAGTTTCTCTAGGTTTTATCTTCACTATCCTAAGGCATTTAGATGCCTCAAAATTGATTTTGGAGGTCATGTTAGTGTGTGAATAGATCAGAAGTGTCCTATGAAGGTCCCTAGTGTCTCACATTAAAACTTTTAATTTGAGTTAAATTAAGTTGATTTTTAATTTTGTTTCTAAAGTTATGATTGCTTCAATTTAGTCTAATTGTACTATTATGTGATTTCTTTTAAATGGAGTCAAAATTGATAGAAAAATATTGAAAATTGAATCAATTAATGAATATTATGGAGTTAAACACTTTTATAGAGTTTTTCCATTATAAATGATTTTTGCTTTGAATCAGTTGTAAATTCAAGCTAGTCTTGATAAAAGTTTCAGGATACATATTTACATGATATATCTTTGATTTTTATGAAATAAAAAGGGGGACTATGATTGAATATATATGATTTGAATTGAAAAAAACAAATTCGAATACTTGTGATTAATTAGTACTAATTATTAGGCATCACGAAAGGGATCGAGTCCTTACTTGTGGTGTAACCAATTTTTGAGCCCAACTTTATGGATCTCTGGCATATGTAGATCGTAAAATCATTCCTTTATTGTTTCATGACTCTTTAGTGAATGGTGTTAACAGATAACTGATCATACCTAGCCAAAAAAGATCAATGGTGACTCCTTAACCTGGTTACACTTGTATTTTTGTACGAGAGGTTCAAATGAGCAATTTCTCTGACTAGCTAGGGCCCTGTGATGATTCAAAGTGTTGTTTGCTCTAATATGTTGAGATGCATATCTCAATATATTATGACAATGTGGTTCCTCGTGGGGGCAAAACTAATTGGCTAAGTGGTGATGTTAATTTATCACCACCCATGGCAAGTATTCGTTATATTGTCATTTGGACAGCATAACAGCTTATTCAGGTCGGATATGACTCTTTTTAAGGCAATATGGGGCCTTGTAAGTGATAACCTTTGCCTGTCTCCACTCACTTAATGATGAGGGCTAGCCATCGATCAGATAGCATAATGACATGCCTGGAAAAGAAATGAGATATTAGATGCCACTTAAGACATGAAGCGATGAATATAGGTCATAATGTTCGTTCATCATCACCTACATAACTATGAGATGTTGGAGTAAAGGTAAAAAGTGTTTCCTTTAGTGTTCCTATTCTCTAGGTTATTTGAATAGTGTTATGGTATGGTTTGACATGGTTTAGCTTGCAAAACTTGATATATGGGTTTGAGTTGACATTTACTACAATATCCAAATCTTTTTTCCTTCTGGTAAAGACAACCAAGGCACCTTAATCCTAGATGTATCATAGGCTTGGCAGAAAGGATTCAAGTGGTGGATGTATTTCCCTATACAAATACGAAGGGTTACTTACAAGAGACATAGGTAATTTACACCCTTAAAGTTTTTGTTATGCCTATACGGAGGGTTACTCACGAAGGTGAATAGTATTAGTGCAACCCTACAACCCAATTGTTTTGGCTTTAGCATTTATTGATTTCATGTAATCAAACATTATATTTAATTAATGTTAAAAAGGTATTTTTTATCCATAAGGTTTAATTGTATAATTTTTATAGATATCTTATGCAAATAAAGCCCATGAAACATATTAGCCTTGCAAGGGAATTGTAAGGAGTTGCAATTATGAGATCCTTATTCATCAAAGCTGTGTTTCTAAAAATATTCTTGGTCATCATATTGTTAAAACAGGGCAATGAAAATACAGCAAGAGTAGCATATATAAGCCTTCATACACTTGATGCATGCAACTGATCTCATAAGTTGAGGTATAGAGATACTCTGGGGACATCATATGGGTGCTTGTTATGGTAACGAGTTCACTGAACATGACCTGCTGTGAGAGTTTCATTTGGTATTTCACTCAAGCATCTATGAAAATACTCTTATGTGTCAGTAGTGCAAGTGATCCTTAGACTTATGACACTAGGTCATCTCATATGAGGAGTGTCACACTTTAATTACATCACGAATAGGTCCACAATAGATGGATGCTTATGGAAGCATGGTTTTGGGTATGACATAAATCATATGGTAGGTGAATGAGTGGTCTAGAAAGGATTCATTGCCCCAAGTGACATGAAGGGACATATCTCAAATGTACCTAGCCCGTGTTAACTCGAAGTCCTTGGCCAAGGCAATATTGGTTATGGAGTTAACACATAGGGGTTGCATACTAATATGGAATAAGCTAAGAGTAGGCATTGAACCATGTTATTGCTAATTCCGGGATATATGATGAAAGGATATTTATTACATTGAGATATTGTATAATAAAGGGCTTGTCAAAACCATATTAATACTCCTTGCATGTTGGATGGCCATGATGCATTATTCAATGCCAATCTTGGTCTATAAATATAACATATTCTTAGTTATGCTATTTTTACATTTATTGGTCGCACACACAAGGTCGATTAGTAGAAATTAAATTAAAACTAGCTTTATATGTCTAATAAAAGTAATGGTTACTCAGGCCCAATTTGAATAAGTTCATATAGCCTAGGGCAAAATTATAATTTCTTATAAATTGAAATTTTAAGCCTTAAGTTATATAAACTTGTGTTTGCTTTCCCTCATAGCTTATTGAAGGCTTTAGAATTCAGCCAAGAAGACCCAAAATGGAGTTAGTGATATCTATCTCATAATTCTATAAGATATTATGCAATCTCCATTGGAATAAGAAGAAAGTTAGTTTTATTCTTCATTTGATTATTGAATCAAGGTTTTCTAAGTGCAAAGAAAGATTTATTGAAATCTAAGCTGCTAGCATAGCTTCGAGCAACAAAGTCTCTTCCTTATTGAAAGCTTTCTGGCTTATTTGTATGGATAACCATTAGGGGTTGGATGCTTGGACAGCTTCAGTTTATGACAACCGAGCTTAGTGTTTCTTATAATTAGGTCATGAATTGCTAAAAGACTTTTCAAGGTTGATGTATGTTTGAATCTTGAAAAGTTCTTTAGGTTTCTTGATCTAAAAGATTAATCAGGATCTTGAAAGTTGATCCTATTTATAAAGTATCAAATTAGTTTCATTGGTTTATTTTTGTTGCCATATTCATGTGTCATTTATAAAATTTTTGTAATCTGATTACTTACTACCTCAAGATTTCCCATAAATAGTTAACTTCCTCTTAATATTTGGGACCCTAATCCTACCATAAGTTTGGTGAGAATCTAATGCAAATTCAAATGCAACAATGTGTGTCAAGGAAACAATCAAACCTTTGTTTACCCTTTATTACCAAACTTATTGGACTGATATTTATTTGGGAACAAGGTAATCGCTCGTAATCAAGACAAAAATGATGAAAAGTAAGATATTAGTAGACAAATATGAAAGGGGATTATAGTTAAATACGATCAAAACCAAAAAAATCAAGAACCAAGCAAGATATGGCTAGTTATAGACCTAACTCTCGAAATTAGTTGTCAGTGGAGTCACTGAGTTGTCGCGATGTGCCCTTGCCAATACCGAATCACTTGGATGAAGCACTTAACTTAAAATAATAGGGATACCTTTGAGATATCTCTTTATTGGGATTTGAATTAGGTGTGACTATGTGAGAGTAGGAGGACAAGATCGTTAAATAAATCATTCATCTAATTGATCTTGGATGGCAACCATGAAGCATCAAGCTTTGGAGTCACTGTAGACACCTAATTTTGTCCCATCCCCTTTTCTTGTCAGTCCAAAAATATCTGAGATACAAAATTAGGCACTTTTTCCAATAGAGGTAAATTTTTTTAGGGGAATCTACATTTTCAAGGCCTATCTAACATCTTTAAATGATTGTAGGTGCATGTGACATAATTAACGTTATTTCAAGGGTCGTATAGAATAAATCTTGGATAAAAAAATGAATTTCAAGGTAAAATGATTAACTTTTAATTTTATACTTGTGAAATTTTGAAATTTGTTTCTAAGAATGTTACTATGATCAAATTTCCCATTTTTAAGAATTTGTTTCAAGAAATTTTCATTGAAATTAGGAAGTTTGACCATTGCATATTTTTACATATACCTGTGTGGTATTTATGCCGATATGCACTCCGAAAAATTAGAAATAACCAAGGAAAAAATTATATTGGCCTTTTATACCACGAGGTGTTAAGTTTCCATTTTTATAATTAATCTTAAATTTTTTATAGTACCGCAAGTATCATACTCGTAAAATTTTTTTGAGTATAAACTATTTCAAATTTTAGATCTTTCATCTTTATTATTTTTATAAATTAATATTTTGATTAATGTGATGGATAAAACTCATTTTTCTAAATTTGAACATATTTTTTTAAAAATTTTCCTAGTTTTAAAATATGAGCTTTTCTTCATCTATAAAATTTTTGGTGAAATTTTCTCTAGTTTTGAATTTCAAAATTCTTTAAAAATTTCCATTCAACCACTGTTAAATCATTTTTTCAAAATTCAATTTATTTTATAAGTGTTTCATTTTCTTTTAGAATTCTTCTGTTTTAAAACACAGAGTTTTTTACTCCGTAAATTTTTTTCGAAAAGATTTTTCTAAGTTTATAATTTTTAAAAGTCTTTAAATATTATTGTTTAAATTATAGTAAATCAGTTTTAAAAAATTCAATTTATTTTATAAGTTTTATATTTTTTTACATATAACAATTTTTCTCGGTAAAGGTTTTTCTCATAAAATTTTGTGAGTTTGTCATTTTTATGTTTTTTTTCTATAAATTAAAAATTATTCTTATTATTAGATTAAATTTAATTGATCATATAAAATTTTATTTCAAATACATAATTTTTTGTTTTTTGTAATTTGATCATTCTAACTAATTTTTATGGTATAAGTTTACAGATTATACAAATATCTTTCAAAATTCTCTAGACTTTGATGATGTTATGCATGACATCACCCACTAAAAGATAAACATAATTAATTTAGGTCAAATCTAAATTAATAAATTTCTAAAACCTAAAATAATAAATAAATGAAATAAAAAGAAATTGGTGAAAGCCTTCCACCTTTGCCGTCCTTCACCCGCTATAAATAAGTAGTGGTTTTCCTCATTTAAAAGTCTTTAGGCTTTAGCAATTTCCATAGAAAAAACAACGAAAAAACACTAAAATGTAGCTAAATTTTCAAGCACTGTCAACGTAAAATACTTGTAAAATTCATAATTTTTGTTTATTTCTTATTTGATTCCTCTTTTTAATGAGCCAAATGAAGACTTGTGCTCATAAATTTTTATTCATGTTGAAAGGCTAAGTATGATGGCTATGATAAAGCTTTTGATTTTGTTGTTTTACTTAATTTTTATTAGAAATAGTTTGATTTTCTTTGAGATTATTTGTGTATGTTGATGTATATATTGTTATTTTCATAAAAAATGTTTATATAATTTTTCTTAATATTTTTACCTTGTTTTATTTTGATTTATTCATTTTTTTATGTTTTTACACTTATTCATGCTTAGTAAAAATTCTAACATGCATATATATTGATATTTATGAAAATGTGTCATGAAAAAAATTATTTTTTGCTGAAATATCATGCTGGCAGAATCATGTAGGGGCTGATTTTGTGATGTTTTAATTTTGGAAATCTTACAGACCAAACTGCAAAAATTGCAAAACATTTTGAATGGCCATCCAAGCTTACCTGATTGCTCATGGGCATTTTTAGAATCATCTTTGTGGGTAGCTTAACATATTTGAATATGTTTTATGCATTTTATGCCATTTTAGGGCCATCTGGTAATTTTGGAAAGTTTAGGGACTAATTTGTAAAATGTTAAAAAATTATTTTATGGTCATAGTGTTTGGCCAAATCATTTTCATGATTTTTGTTGTGATTTTTGTTGGCTTTTCATGATGTGTTTTATGTTAATTTATAATTTTCTATTATGCAAGGACTAAATTATAAAAATGGAAAATTTTGGGTTTAGGCTAACCATGCTTGGATGATTACTTATGTATACTTGTGAAAATGTTTACAAGTTTATTTTGGTGTGTATGAATATGTTTTATGCATTTTCTACCATTTTGTGGTTATTTTGTAATTTTAAAAAATTTATTATATGATTCTTGTATGATTTCCATAATTTAATGTGATAAATTTTATGTTTAATTATGATTTTATTTTGTACAGGGACAAAATTGCAAAGTTAGAAAATATTAAGGACCATTTAAAAAACTTTGCATTTTAGAATTAATATGATGTTTTTTACATTTTGAAAATATTTATAACATTCCTATAGTCTTTTGTAAGGGTGCAGAAATTATTAAAACTTTTCGTATTTTTTTGGTTTTTCGTTAGGGGACAAAATGCAATTTCAAAAAGATTAAGGGACCTATTAGCAATTTGTGCATTTTAGGTCAATCCTGATATTTAAATTACCCATAAAGAGTATAATCATCATTTCATATCATTTTCGAGCCTTTTAGGTTATTAGGATATGTATAGGTCGAAGGTTTACTTTAGGGGTATTTTAGTAATTTATTTAAAATTGAGTCCTATGTGATCACCAAGATACTTTTATGTCGAAGGTGTACATTAGGAGTAAGTTCATTTGTTATTATGCCATCTAGCCCTCTAGGTTACTAAGATACGTATACATCAAAGGTATACCTTAAAGGTATTTTGGTAATTTTCCTTAGAGCCAAATCTTGGGTATTCACTGTGGTGCTTTATATCGAAGGTATGTATTTAGCATAGATTCATCATTTCATGATCATTTTAATGTCCACTAGGGTACCAGGATACTTTTATGCCCAAAGTATACCCTAAGGGCATTTTGGTAATTTTTTATAGCTGATTTTTAGGTAGTCATTGGTATGCTTTTATGCCAAAGGTGCATATTTAGGTTAGGTTCTTCATTTTTATCATCATTTTGGGTCTTTAGGATAATCGAGATACTTTTATGTCAAGGTATATCCTAGAGGCATTTTTGTAATTTTGTATTAAAACCAAGTCCTATGTGATTACTGGGATAATTTTATGTCGAAAATATACATTTGGGTTATGTTCATCATTTTAGACATTTTTTAGTCTTAGGTTATTTTGTTAATATTTTAACAAAATTGAATATTTTTTATAAATTAAAGCAATGCTCCATGTTAAAATAATACGTGGAATTCCTACCAAAATATGTAATGGGTTCTACGGATTATTCAAATAACGAGATACTCTTCCAAATGACACTCGAGATTTTTTAATTTTTAGAAAAGGTAAAATCTTTCATATTCCATTGGCTCTCCAGTAAGGTTTGAAAGAGAATAATAAAAACTTTCATGTTCTCTTGGATCTCTACGAGGGTACAGAAGATATTTTGATTTCTAAAAATATTAAAACCCATTTTTCCTATCTAGAAAAAGAAATTTGTTTTACAAAATTTAACTTCTAAATTATGAGAATTATAATTAAATATCAAATATTGAAACCAAATAAAAATCAAAATTTATGTTAACACATAATTAGTAAGGTGCTGTAGTCAAGCATCACGAGTAGGTCGATCTTTACTTATGATTATAACTAGCTTTTAGACCCTTTCAAGTGATCTTTGGTATGAATGCTGACTTTAAAATTTGTTTTTAAGCATTT
>JBBYHL010065611.1:11014-29787 GCA_038381835.1 Adansonia madagascariensis | reverse complement strand
TTATTTGATAGGGACCACCATGTTCTCCACCATGGTTTCAAGTACAATGCCAACACTTCCTCTCCGAAAGGCCTCCTCCCTTACTTATAGGTATATACCACCATATCCTGAAACATCAATGTCAATGGCTAGTTGGCTACCACAATTGCGTTTCGACTATTATCAGAGCTTATTGGCGTTACTTTAACTAGCCGTGACAAACCCTCCAACCAATAGCCATCTAACATTAGAAATACAACTCATTGACTTCAACAATAGGTACCTAACCACTAGGCCCCAGCAACCTCCTAGTGCATACGAACCTTAATGATTTTAACAATAGACTTGATTAGCATACTGTTGGTATCCACTAATGTTAGCACAACTTTAATACTTCCAAACTTGGCAAATTTGCTTAACTTGTCGTACGCATAGTTAACGATAGTACCATACCCTATATTACCACCCATCCAACCATCTTTGTTGGCACAGCTTGATTATCACTCACAATACTTTATTAATCTCCAAATCCTAACAAGTTTGCTAGTCATCCAGCAGTCCCTTATCCAGGAAACTCAATAACAACTTGCCTAGCTGGTACAGTCTCAAGTTGATTGACCAACCTCGTAGCCTGTACAATAACTTATTCGCTCTAAAATCAGACCTGAACAAGAGCCTAAGAGAACTCCTATTCGACACCAAAATATTCGAGAAGGCCTGAGCAAACGTACAAGCTTGCATCCCCCTTCAAGACCCAGACATAGCCAAGCAAGTCGTAGCACTGAAGTAGGAAATCAAAAGCCTTTAACAACTAAACTAAGATGATTGGGAATGGCTCATCAATGAATACAACTCCTTGTCCTTAGTCATTCGACAAATACTAATGCCTAGAAAAATAAAATTTCTCCTAACATATGATGGCATAACCAATCTTGCTGACGACCTTAACCATTTCCAAGCATTCCATAAATACATCTCAGATCCGATATAATGCCAAATTCTTATGCGGCCTAATAAGAACATAGAGGTGCTTGCTGAACTTTGCTCTATTATGAATTTTGATCAGTTAGGTAAAAATTTCTTAGCTTAAATGCAAGCTACCAAATGGTTGCTAGAACATCTGCCAACCTTATGGAAATTAAGCAGAACCCTAAAAGGACTTGCAAGGAATATATAAAAAGGTTCCATACAGCAAAATTAGAGCTTTATGAGTTGAAAAACAAGCGGGCCATCTAGGTATTAATCCTAAGAGTACATTATAAACTCTTTAATTATGCGTTTACTGATGTCTAACTAACAAAATTATATTAACTCTATGAGAAAATACAGAAATTCACTGAAGCAGAGGAATTTGAGATCGCTGTTTGCAAGGTTGAGTGTTTTGATAGAGATTAGAAGGGTAACTGTTTCAGCCGACAAAGGAAAAAGAATGATTGCTATGGTTCGTAACCAAGGCAACAAAGTTAAGCTCAAGTCAAAACACACATCAGTAGAGTAGAAAGAGAGACTAGACACCCTCTTTCACAAAATATGACTATACACCCCATTAATGCTAGTAGAACCCAAATTTTCAACACCCTAATGAACAAGGTTTTATCAAAAGGCTACAACCCATGAAGGGCAAAAGAAGTAAGAAAAATCCTAGAAAACATTAAGAATTCAACAATGACATTGGCCACGTAATTGATGATTATGTAAGCCTCAAGAATGTAATAAAATCACTAAAATGAAAGGGAGAGATTAAAAAATTATGAAAAAAATAAACTAGATTGAGCCATCATAGTCACTTACCATGCAGTAGGATAAAGTGGCAAGAAAATGTCTCGTGATTGGTGTCATTAATGTCATTATGGGAGTTACTAAAGAGTGGGCAGTCAATAAATCTAGAAGAAAATTGTATCTTCACAGTGTCATGGTTATCGACACTTCCCCAAAGAGAATGAAACAAGATGACTAGTTGGTAACTTCTAGGGACAATGGTAATGAGTTAGTAAAAGATTACAGTAAGAACCCCATGTGGTTTTGGCAATTATTGGTTACCACCATGTCAATCGAATTATAATTGATAATGGTAGTGTTGTTGAAATCCTACAATGTTATGCCTTTCGAGAAATAGGGTTTACGGTTGAAGACCTAACTCCCTTACTTCCTATATTTGGATTCGCTAACCAGCCAAACCAGTTAATGAAACTATTATCTTGTTGATCAAATTGGAGATGGCAATCACACGGTCACATCAATGGTAGATTTCTTATTGGCCAACTAACTTTCATCCTACAATATCATTCTTGGAATCCAAAATGGTAACAGTGATGCATTGGTTAATTGTTAAGTTTCTATCTCCAACTAGAATTGGATATATGAAGTCCAACCAAACAAGCGGCCCCCAATGTCACCTATTATCTATCGAGCTCACTACAAAAAATAGGTTCGTGAGGGATAATTGACCACTAAAGTGTAGCTTGATGACCAAACCTTAACAATAATAACTGTCAATGTAATTGCACTATAGCAACTTTAATCTTTCACGCTTGACAATCTTGATGCTAGGCATGGACAAAACCATTATAAATGATAGCTTGCAGAGGAAATAAAAAATGGACCCTAGCCTTTCTACCCACATTAAGGTTTCACTAAACTAAAAAATAAAACATACCTAATGTGTTTCTTGCAAAAGGACATAAATCTCTTGACATGGTCAGCACTTGACATGCTAGGTATTGATGTGAGAGCCATTGTGTATTCATTCAATGTCAACCCAAATATAAAGCCAACCAAGCAAAAGAAATGACTGTTAAAGCCATCAAAAAGGAAGATGATAAACTCTTAGCTGTAAAGTACATCAAGGAAGTTAAATACCTAGAATGGTTGGCTAATGTGATAGTGTCAAAAAGGCAAACAGAAAGTAGAAGATGTGTGTCAGCTTCATTGATTTGGACTAAGCTTGTTTTAAAGATAGTTACTTACTTCTAGCAATCGAGAAATCAATCAACACCTCTATAAAACACAAATACTTAAGCTCTATTAATGCCCTTTTAAGCTATAATCAAATCAAGATAGACTTAGCACATCAAGAAGAAAAACTTCCTTCATTATTGAGGATGGCAGCTTCTACTACAAGGTAAAGCTCTTTGGACTTAAGAATGCTAGCCTTATATACTAGTACCTCATAAATAAAGTTTCTAAAGATCAATTAGGCAAATTTATGAAAGTTTCTGTCGATGACATGTTAGTGAAAAGTGCTAATAAAAAAGACACTTCGAAGATCTAGCCAAGATATTTGAAATCTTAAGGAAATACAATATGAAACTCAATCTACCAAATGTACCTTTGGAGTTGCCATATGAAAATTCTTAGGCTCCATGGTCTCCGGTTATGAGATCAAAGTAAACCTAAAGAAAATTGAAGCAGTTCTAGATATGGCACCCCTTAAGTCTACCAAAGAGATTATATTACCTTACAAGCAGGGTTGCGACACTTAACCACTTCATCTCGAAAACTGGTAGATAAATCTCTATCATTCTTTAAGGTCTTTCAAAGTGTGCAAAATATAAATAGATAGATGAATGCAAATAAGTATTCAACTAGTTAAAATTATACCTTTATTTGCCACCCCTTTTAGCGAGCCTAGAATAAAAAGATCAACTATATTTATACTTAGCAATATTTGATAAAACTATCACTGTTGCACTAGCAAATGACTTCGAAACAATGCAACTACTAATCTACTATATTGTTGAATGCTTAAGAGCTAAACTACATAAGGATTAAGAAAGTGGTATGCCATAGTTATGGCTATAAGAAAACTAAGGCAATACTTTTAAGCCCAACCCATAATAATGCTCACTAACCAACCTCTCAAGGATGTACCTAAAGTCAACTCAATAGGTCAAATGATTCATTTGAGCATCAAATGAATTGTTAGTCTTAGAAAAACAATCAAGGCACAGGCCTTAGCAAATTTTATCACATAATGCTCTTTTATATTAACCACAACTCTACTTAAACATTCAGACCTGAACAACACCATTCGATCCTAAAGCTATGACTTTGAGACAATATTAAACTCCTGACCAACAAACTGTTGACATCTAGACCTTTTATGTGGATGGGTCATTAGGTAAGAAAAGATTAAGTCTAGAATTCTATTGATTGATCCCAAAGGCCAAGAATGGCAATATAGTATGCCATTCAACTTCACTGCCTCTAATAACGCAATAAAGTATGAGGCATCGATTGTTGGATTAGGATTGGCAATTGACTAAGGTATCATAGACATTGAGCAATCTATTCTCTAAATTTAAATAGATAATGCTTGAAAGGATTCCTTAATAACACAAGCAGACTCTTTATCTAAAATGGTAAGCACTATCTAAATTACCAGCAAGGGAAAAGTACTCTTTGAACGGGTTAAAACACCTAGCTATGAAAGGCATCCCTAAGTGCTAATGCTGAACATTGCCACTAATTGGATGACACCGATAATCTCCTTCCTTCAAGATAGCATAGTGCCTGATAACATGTTCGCTAGAAGACAGATTGAAAAATGAGTCATCATGTACACACTGATCAATGATACCCTATACGAAAAGACATTAACCTTCCTTTTATTCAGATGTGTCAACCCTAAAAAAGCCAATTACATATTAAGAGATATACATGAAGGAGTGTGTGGAAATCATTTAGAGTGAAAAGATCTAGTGCAAAAATCCCAAGGCAAGGTTTTTCTGGCTAACAATGAATAAAGATGCCATAAAGCTGGTAAAAAGATGTGAAAAATGTCAATGCTTCACCAGAATACCTACACAGCCCATCGAAGCTAACAATGATTCAACCCTTAGCCTTTTGCCACATGGCAAGTAGACATCTTAGGTCTTTTCCCAACCACTACATGCCAAAAAAGATTTCTAATAGTCGTTTGTGACTACTTTAATGATAACTTTGAATTTATTTTGTTCTTGATATAATAACAACTTAAGCTAAATTAACTTGTACTCAATTGTTTCCAACTTAATAATTATGTTAAATTGAAAAATATTTTGAAAAAATACTAAGTTCCTATTTTCTCAAAAATATATATTCCAAAATGCACATTTATACTTAGAATATTTTTTAGATATGTTTGAGTCAATTTCAAGCTAAGAAAAATCATTTTACAAAGGATTTTAAAGGGATGTATCAACACAATACATAAATGTATCGATATTATGCTTAAAACCTGCAATTGTATTGATACAAATCAGCATATATCGATACAGTGCAATGAATATCGATACTTACCCTATATCTATTGATGCATTGCTTGGCAATAGCTAAGGTTTAGTTGAAATCCTTGAAAGTATCAATACAAGTGTGTTTGTGTCAATACAATGTGAGAAGTATCGATACTCAGCTTAATGTATTGATATGACAGCTAGCAATGGTCACATTTTTAACTCATGTATTGATACACTTGGTATTGTATCGATAGAGCAACACGGGTTAATTGAAACAAGCATTTATGAAGGCTACAACAGCTCTCCAACCACCTCATTTAATGCCCAATGTTTATAAATCAATTATAAACTATAAATAGAGGTTCCTAACAGCTGAAGAAGAAAGAGATAAAAAGATTAGTCAAGCATTGAAAAACAAAAACTTAAAGTCTTCAAATTCTTTATTTCTCTTGTATCCAATTTATACTCTTTCAAGTTTATTTGTATCTCATCCACTTTGTACTTAAATTCCCGCAAACACCTACCTGCTAGAGGTTCTAATTATTTGTAAACATTTCATTCATATCATAAAAAGGGTTGTGTGAAAATGAGTGAAAACACTTAAGAATTTAGGGTAGAATTCTTAAGGGGATTGAGAGGTTCTATCTAAGCCTTAAAAAATAAAGTTATAAGGTTATACCTTAGCCTTAAAGGTAACAATTTCATTAGTGAATTATGGGAATCACCTTGGCAAAGGAGTGCCAAGAAAAGAGGATGTAGGTTTCAAGTTCAAGGATTAAACCTCTATATATTCATTGTTTCTTTTTCTTATCCTTAATTTCTTTTTACTTTTAATTTATTTCAATTTTTTTGTAAAAGATAAATTTGTGATTTTTAATATAACTAATTCACCCCCTCTTGGTTCAATATTTACCTTGAGCTAACAATTGGTATCAGCGGTTTAGTCTCTATTGTAGGTTTCATAACCTTGAGAAAAGATCCTTTATAGCTTAAAGAATAGAGGATATAAATAGAATGCTTAAAGCTTTAAGAAGCTCACAACAGTTAAAGAGCCAAGATGAAGTTTGTTTCATGGCATATGAGACAAATGCAAATGCTATAGGACTTGAAGGCCATTCCATCATGAGACCTTCATTCTTCAATGGTGACAACTACTTATATTAGAAGGCAAATGACTATGAAGTATCAAAAATCATTGTCAATGGACCACTAATCCCTATAAAAAGAGTTGCAGATAACTTTGTGCCAAAAAAAGAAAATGAATAGGATGAGCAAGATACTAAGATGATACAATTGACTGCTAAGGCCATGCATACACCATTTGTGCTCTTGGCCTAAGTGAGTACAATAAAGTCTCACTTTGTGACAATGCCAAGCAAATGTGGGACAAGTTAGCAACCACTCATGAAGAAACAAATCAAGTTAAGGAATCCAAAATAAGTATGCTTATACTTGACTACGAATTGTTCAAAATAAAAGTGGATGGACCATTAAAGAAATGTCAGGTAGGTTCATAGACATCAGTAATGCATTGAAAGCACTTGAAAGACCTATCGAAATAAAGAGATGGTGAAAAAGCATCTTAATAGTCTTTCCAAGTCTTGGGAAGCAAAAGCAACTGCAATTGAGGAGTTCAAAGATCCCAACATACTTTCCTTAGATGAACTCATAAGTTCTCTTCTAACCTATGAGATGAAGATCAAGCATGGTCAAAAGACACCAAAGAAGGCAAGTGTTGCCTTCAAATCAACCACTTTAAGTGATGATGATGATAGCGAAGAGGTTGAAAAAGATAAAGAAATGGCTATGTTTGTGAAAGGATTCAACAAGTTCATGAGAATGAATAAGGCAAGAAAAATTCCTAGAAGAGAAATGATAGAGAAAGAATCAAATGAGAAAAAGAAGGACCAAATTATTTGCTATGAGTACAAGAAGCTAGACACTTTAAATTTGAATGTCCAATATGGAAGAAGCGAAACCCAAAGAAACAAAAGGAGAAGGCTATGGTGGCCACATGGAGTGATAGTGACACATCCGATAATGATGATGGTGAAGTGGCTAACCTATGTCTCATGGCTCTTAATGAGTTTAGGGTATCCTCCAATGCTAATCCATACTCATTTGATGAATCACAAGATACATTTGATGAGTTAGCATTAGAATTTGAAACCATGAACTAAAATATAGAAAAATGGTTTCTAAACTTAAGGAAGAGAATGAATCATTAAACATGACAAAGAATAATCGCAAAAAGAAAATAGCTGAGTTAAAAGTTAAAATGAATTATCTAAGTAAGAAAAATACAAACTTTGCATAATTCATTCTCAAGATTTTATATGGCATAACAAATATTGAATGACACGCTAAAAATGGAAAGAACATTCTTTAATAAAGATGGTTTAAGCTATAATGGAATTAAAAAAGAAACTCACTTTAAGAATTTTTTTGTGAACAAAATAAATCATATAATGCATCTAGCATATCAACTCATTGTCGTAAAATTGGTCAGATATTTCATACTTGTTCCTTGAAGGTTATTACTTAGAGAGACAAGCTTATTAGGAGGGTGTGGATTCCTAAGGGAGTTAGCACATCTCAAGATGAGGCTGCTAAAATGAAATGGATTTTAAGAGGATCCAGAATTGTGAACACTAATACCAAGGACCTAAGAAAATTTGGATGCCTAAAAACAAAACATGATTTTGTGCATGTAAGAGAAAATCATTGCTTTAAGGTAAACTCAACAAATAAAAATTCTTGGTACCTTAAATAGTGGATGCTCAAGACACATGACCGATGACAAAAGTCAATTCATGGAACTAAGGCCTAAGGATGATGGAAGTGTTACTTTTGGTTATAACTCAAAAAGACAAATTGAAGGCATTGGAACCATTAGTAACAATTCCTCATCTAACATTAAAAATGTTTTATTTGTCAAAGGTCTTAAACATAATCTCCTTAGTATTAGTCAATTATGTGATGAAGGGATGCAAGTTATTTTTTAGTCAATGAACTGTCAAGTTGTTGATTTTAAATCAAATAAAATTGTTTTTACAGGACATAGAGAAGGAGATGTTTATATTATGCATCTAGATGATTTGTCTTCTCAAAATATTTATTTTGTTGTAATAATGATGACTTGTCTTGGTTGTTGCATAGAAGATTAGGACATGCTAGTATGAATGTAATTTCAAAATTATTTACGAAAGACCTTGTTGTTGAATTGCTAAAAATGAAATTTGATAATGATAGAATATGTGATGCATGTGTTCAAGGAAAACATAGGAGAGCTTCATTCAAACCAATTAATATTGTTTCAACTAATAGAGTAGTACAACTTATTCATATTGATCTTTTTGGTCCCACTAGGACATTAAGCTTAGGTGGTAAATAATATGGATTTGTTATTACTGATGTCTACTCTAAGTTTACTTGGGTTTTCTTCTGAAGCTCTAAAGATGAATCTTAAAATTATTCAAAATGAAAATGATTTTCTATTTCAAATGTAAGAAATAATCACGAAAAAGAATTTGAAAATATTGGTTTTGTCAAATTTTGTAACGAAAACAATATTAGCCGCAATTTCTTGGCTTCTAGAACCCTTTAACAAAATGAAGTTGTTGAAAGAAAAAATAAAACCTTGGAAGAAATGGCTAGAACCATGCTTTATGAAAATAATTTGCCAAGGTATTTTTAGGCAAAAGCCATTAACACTTCTTGCTACATTATAAATAGAGCTATGGTTAGGCCAATTTTAAAGAAAACTCTATATGAACTTTTTAAAGGAAGAAAGCCTAATGTTAGATGTTTTCATCCTTTTGGTTGTAAATGCTTTGTATTAAATAATGGAAAGGATAATCTTGGTAAATTTGATGCAAAAAGTGAGCGAATCTTTCTTGGCTATTCTACAAATTCCAAAGCTTATAGAGTGTTTAATAAGAGAACTTTGATTATTGAAGAGTCCACACATGTTATATTTGATGAAGCTAACTCAATCTTGAGAAAGGTATCTCTTGATAGTAATGATTTAGAGATTTAACAAGAACATCAAGTTAAAGAATCACCAAGAAGTAAGAACAAATAATTCAAAATCAAGAAGCTCCAAAAAAAGATGAACTATATGAGCCACCTCAAGTTAAAAGAGAAAGAAATCATCCTAGAGAGTTAACTTATGTCAAAAAAGGTGTGATAATTGGTGATCCTAATCAAAGGGTAAAAACTAGATCATCATTTAGAAATACATGCAATTACGTAGCTTTTCTTTCATAAATTGAACCTAAGAATTTAGGTAAGGCTCTAAAGGATGATAGTTGGATCATGATCATGTAAGAGGAGTTAAATCAATTTGAGAAGAGTAAAGTTTGGAATTTAGTGGAAAGACTTAGTAATTATCCCATCGTAGGTACTAAATGGGTCTTTAGGACCAAACTTGATGAGCTTGGAACCATAGTCAGAAATAAGGCTAGATTAATAGCTAAGGCATATAGTCAAGAAGAAGGAATTGATTTTAATGAGACTTATGCCTCTGCAGCTGGAATAGAGGCTATTAGAATACTATTAGCCTTTGCATGTTTTAATAATTTCAAGTTGTTTCAAATGGATGTCGAAAGTGCTTTTTTAAATGGTTTTACTAATAAGGAAGTTTATGTTGAGCAACCTCTTAGTTTTGAAAATCCTTATTATCCCGACCATGTTTTTAAACTCTCAAAAGCCTTGTATGGTTTAAAGCAAGTGCCCAGAACATGATATGAAAAGCTTTCAAAAATTTTAATTGAAAAAGGTTTTAATAGAGGCAATGTTAACAAAACTCTTTTTATAAAAGTTAAAGGCAAGGACAATTTAGTAGTTCAAGTTTATGTTGATGATATTATTTTTGGTGCTACTAATGAATCTCTTTGTCAAGAATTTTCTAAGTTAATGTAAGGTGAATTTGAGATGAGCATGATGGGAGAATTAACATTCTTTTTGGGCCTACAAGTCAAGCAAACAAAAGATGGCATCTTTATCAATCAAGCAAAGTATACAAAGGAATTACTCAAGAGGTTCAAAATGGATGAAGTGCCTTGTTCCACACCTATGAGTAATTCAACAAAGCTTGAGAAAGATGAAGGAGGTAAATGTGTTGACTTTAAATTTTATAGGTCTATGATAGGCTCATTGCTATATCTTTCCGCAAGTAGACCCGATATAATGTTTAGTGTTTGCCTATATGCTAGATATCAATCGTCACCTAGGGAGTCACATTTAGTTGCCATAAAAAGAATCTTTAGATATCTTAGAGACACTCCTAATCTAGACTTATGATATCCAAAAGAATTATCTCTTGCTTTACATGCTTATTATGATGCAGATTCTGGTGGATGTAAAATTGATAGAAAAAGCATTTCCAATACTTGTCAACTTCTGGGAAATATGCTCGTATGTGGTTCTCCAAGAAACAAAATAGTCATTACAAAATAACTATTTATTTGGAGTCACCATCAATCTATTTGGGCTAGGTAAGATTGGTCACTTATCATAGTTTGTATTTCGAGGGTGCAAAACCCTAGAATACCAACTGCAAGGACCGTGATCATACTAGAGATCATATAAAAGGATCCAGAATTCGATTACATCACAAGTAAGGATTAACCCTCCTGTGATGCTCGAAAACTAGTATCTTATTAATCACGTGTTGACTTTTAATTTTTTATCCATTTTCAACATATGGCATTTAATTATAAATTCCTAGCATAATATTTTATGAAACAAATTTATTATTTTGTGTAAAAAATCAGGTTTTTAAAATTTTGAAAATCAAAATCTCTTAGCACTCCACTGAAGGACCAGTGGAACAAGAAAGGTTTTTATTATTCTTTTTTGTACCCTAACAGAAAACCTGAGGAACACAAAAGATTTTAAAATTTAAAATATCGTTCGCATCCCACTAGAGGGCAAGAGGAATGCAAAAGGTTTTATTTTTCAAAATTTACAAAAATCATGATTTTCACTTTGAAAATGATATCTTGTTATTAAAATAATCCATAGAACCCCTCTCATATTTTAGGAGAAACTCCACTATTATTTTAACTTGGAGACATTGTCTTAATTTTATAAAAGGTAAATTTTATATTTTATTAAAAATAGTTTATAAAACGTCCTAAGACTCGATAACAATCTAAAATGATAAACCTATTCCTAATTTGTACATTTGACATGAAAATATCCTAGTAGTCATATAAGACTTGGTTCTAATGCAAAATTGCCAAAGTACCCTTGGGCTATACCTTCGACTTAAAAGTATCTTGACAACCCTAAAGGACATGAAAAGGATTATAAAATGTGAATATGTCCTAAATGTACATCTTTGGCATAAAAGCATCCCGATGACTACCTAACACTTGATTCTAATAAAATTACAAAATACCCCTAAGGTGTACCTTCCATGTGAAAGTACCTCGACGACCCTAAAAGACACGAAAAGGATTATAAAAAGGCAAACCTATCCTAAATGTACATCTTTGGCATAAAAGCATCCCAATGGCCACCTAAGACTCGATTATATTGAAATTACCAAAATACCTTGAGGGTGTAACTTCAACATGAAAATATCCTAGAAACCCTAAATGACATGAAAAGGATAAAAATGTGAACCTATCCTAAATGTACATCTTTGACATAAGAGCATCCTGATGACTACCTTGGACTCAGCTAGAGAAAAATTACCAAAATGCCCCTGAGGTGTACCTTCGATGTGAAAGTATCCTAACAACCCTAAAAGACATGAAAAAGACTATAAAAAGACTATGAAAAGGTGAACCTATCCTAAATGTACATATTTGGCATAAAAGCATCTCGACGATTACCTAGGATTTAGCTCGAGAGGAATTACCAAAATGCCCTTGGGGTCTACTTTCGACGTAAAAGTATCCCGATGACCTTAAAGGACATGAAAAGGATTATAACAAACTTATCCTAAATATGCATCTTTGGCATAAAAGCATCCCGATTATTATCTAGGATTCGATTCTAGGTAAAATTACTAAAATACCCTTAGGCTATGCCTTTGACGTGAAAATATCCCAATACCCTAACAGACACTAATATGACAATAAAATGATAAACTTACCCTAAATAGGGAAATTAAAATTCTAAAATTGATTTAAAATAAAAAAATTACAATTAAGCCCTTAAACTTTTAAAAATTTTATTTCGTACCCTACAAAAAATTTTTATACCCCTACGGAAGACCATTGGAACAATAGAAATATTTAAAAGTGATGAAAATGACCATTTTACCCTTACATGTTAAATTTGCTAAATGGTGCCTAAACTTTTTCTAATTTGCAAGTTGGCCTCTAGATAATTAAAATACAAAAATAATCACAAAATTCACAAGCAAAATTCACAAGCAAGGTTTGACCACTTTCACTTGGCCTTAGAAAATTTTTTTAATATTTAAACAAAAGTGCCTGTATTTTTATATTTACAAAATAACATCGACAATATCAAAATAGCAATATATCACACTTTGTTAGGTTCAGCAACATGGATCTATCCATCCATGTCCTTCAAAATTTTTTAAAAATTTATTATTAGTTCTTTACAGTTTTTAAACACCCCAAAATAACCTAAATCATAAAAAAATAAAATAAAAAATTAAACTCATCGAATGGCCAAGCTTGAATTCGGCCATCACTAATATATATATATATATACACATCCCACACAAACTTTCTAACACAATAGACATATATCCTATTTCTACCAAACTCACAACATCATGATCATGTAAGAAATTATGAGAAATAAATGTAAAAGTATATTTTAACAACCCATTAACATGAACATAACAAGGAAAATAATATCAATATAAAGATGTATAAATGCCAAAATCAACTTCATACCAACAACTAACATAATCCATGAAGAAAATCATACTATTATTAAGAAAAAAACAAAGATAACAACAAAATCAATACAAATGGTTCATAGCCATCATGTTTTCTTTTCAACATGAATCAAAGTTCACGAGCTAAACATGAGTTTGGCTAACCAAAAAGAACAAAGATGAGTGAAATAAACAAAAACTAAAGCTTTTGGAAGTAATCTACCTTAGAAAAGCTTGAAAATTTGTAAAAACTTTGGTATTGTTACTGTTTTTTCTTCATAAAACACCAAAAAATTGGCTGAAAAATGGCCAGGCTGAATGGCCATGAAAACTCCAAAAAAATTATTTTTTTATTTTTTTTATTTTCCATTGATTTTTTGCATGGGTAATTGTAATTTGCATTAAACGGATGTGAACTAATGGTCATCTCATAATATTTTCTCATGATTATCTAGAAAATATCATTAATGGGTAATTAGAAACCAACCAAATTGGTTAAAAAAAAGTTGAAAATCAATTAGACTCGTTTCCATGAAACTAGTAGAAAAAAATCAATAATTAAAATAAAATTAAAATGATGATAGAAAATAAAAAATTAATAATTGTAACAAAATTTGGAAATGAAATAATGAGAACAAATCTGATTGGAATTCCAAAACTCGTAAAATTATACGACAAAAATCCTTTGAAATAAAAATTAATATATAAAAAATTCAAAATTCAGCCAATTAATTAAATTTTCAAAAACTAATTTAGTATGAATTCAACAAAAATATTTGATGAATTTTAAAAATTATAAATTCAGAAAAACACCTAAAATTTTTATAGAGCAGAAAACTTCGTATTTTAGAAATAGGAAAAATTCTAAAAAAATGCAAAACTCATAAAATAAAAATGAATTTTTCAAAACTGATTTGATATGAATTAAATAATAATATTTTAAGAATTTTAAAAATTATAAACCTAGAAAAATCTTTCTGAAAAGTTTACAAAGTTGAAAACTTCGTATTTTAAAAATGAAAAAAATCTTAAAATTTATGACAAATAAATTATTTTTGAAAAACTGATTTAATGGTGATTAAATGAAAATATTTAAAGAATTTTGAAATTCAAAACCCAAGAAAATTTCCCCAAAAATTTTACAGATAAAGAAAAGTTCATATTTTGAAACCAAGAAAGTTTCAAAGAATTCATTAAAAATTATATAAAAATGAATTAAATGAAACATATTATCCAAAATACTAATTTACAAATATGGTAAAGATGAAAATACGAAATTTAAAATACTTTTACCAAGAAAAATTTTATGAGCATATACTAATAATACTATGAAAAATTCAAAATTAGTTACTAAAATAGGCAACTTGACACCTTGTGGTATAAAATGCCAATATAAATTTTTTCTTGAATATTTTTTTTTCAGAGTGCATATCAACATAAATACCACACAGGTATTGGTTAAAATATACAATAGTCAACTTCCCAAGTTTAACAAAAAATTCTCAAAATATTCCTAAAAATGGAAAGTTTAATCGTAATAACATCTGCAGAGATAGATTTTTAAAATTTGAGAAAAAAATATTAAAAAATAATTTTCTTCTTAAATATTAGATCGGTATAACCAAAATTAGAGATCAAAATATGACTTTTTACGTCCCGTGAACTTACGGCCATTTAAATATGACTAAAAAAGGTCTTGAAAATGTTTGGTTCATCTGAAAAAAGATCATTCCCAATGAGGGCAGCTATTAAATTCTCAATCTTGGATATTCACGATTATTCCCCATAACCTTAAAGGCTAGATGGCATCATGTACAAATGAACCTGCTCTTATTGTATACCTTCGACATAAATGTGTCCTGGTGATCACATAGAACTTAGTTCCAAAGAAATTACTAAAATACTCCTAAGGTTTACCTTTAACCTATAAGTATCCAAGTAACCTAGAGAACTCGAAAAAGATATGAAATAACATTCATACCCTCTGTGGGCAACTTAAATATCAAGATAGACCTAAAATGCAAAAACTGCTAATAGATCCTCAAACTTTTTAAAATTGCATTTCATACCTTAATAGAGAACAGAAAGAATAAGAAAGGTTTTACTAATTTCTACACCCCTTTGAAATATCATAGGAATGTTAGAGATATTCTTAAATTGTCAAAAATATCACACTAACTCTAAAATGCAAAGTTTTTTTAAATAGCCCCTAAATTTTTTAACTTTGTAATTTGGTCCCTATACAAAGTAAAATCATAATTAAACACCAAATCATAATCACAAAAAATTATGGAAATCATACCAAACATCATATAATAAATTTGGCCAAGTACCTATGGCCATAAAATAAAAGTTTTACAATTTTGCAAATAAGCCCTTAAACTTTTTAAAACTATAAAATAACCACAAAATGGTGGAAAATGCATAAAACATGTCCACACATGCCAAAATAAACATGAGAACACTTTCACAAGTATGCACAAGTAATCAGCCAAGCATGGATGGCCTCAAATCAAAATTTTTTATTTTTACAATTTAGTCCCTGCATAGTAAAAAATTATTAATTAACGCAAAACACATCATGAAATATCACAAAAACCACACCAAAAATCATGAAAATGATTTGGCCAAATACTTATGGCCACAAAGCAATTTTTTCACAATTTTCAAATTAGTCCCTAAACTTTCTAAAATTACAAAATGGCCCCAAAATAGTATAAAATCCATAAAACACATCTTGATATATTAAACTAAGCATGAAAACACTTTTAAGACTGTCTACAAAGTTTGGCCAAGCTTAATGGCCAAAGAAAAAGTTTTGCGATTATTTACAATTTAATCCCTAATATTTCCATATTTACAAAATAAGCTAAATGAAACCAAACATATTTTCATCACATATTTTCACAAATATTAACATACATACATGTTAGACTTTTTACCAAGCATGAAAACAAAAAAATAATGAATAAATCGATATAAAACAACATGAGAATATTGAAAAAAAAATTACATAAACATATATACATGAAAATAACACTATATCTATCAACAAACACAACAAACGCCAATCAAAATATTTCTAATAAAAATTAAGTAAAACAATAAAATCAAAAACTTTAATCACAGCCATCATACTTGGCCATTCAACATGAATCAAAATTCATGAGCACAAGTGTGCATTTGGCTCATTAAAAGGAAGATTTAAATAAGAAATAACAAAAAATTAAGAATTTTACATGTAAAATACCTTGGAAAAGCTTGAAAAATTATGTATTTTTGGTGTTTTTTCTTTATTTTTTCTTCCAAAATCCTAAAGGCCTCAAATGAAGAAATCAATCCCCTATTTATAGGGGATGAAGGACAGCCAAAATGGTCGAGTTTCCACCAACATCTACAAATTTCTTTATTTTAATTTTTAATTCTATTTTTGATTTTAATTTTTATTGATTTGAATTTGACCTAAATTAATTGTAATTTTCTTTTAGTGGATTATTTCTTGCATGACATCATAAAAGCCTAGAGAATTTTGGAACGTATTTGTATAATCTGTAAAATTATACTGTAAAAATTAGTTAGAAAGATTAAATTATAAAAATTAAAAATTATGTATTTGAAATAAAATTTCATATGATAAATTTAATTCAATCTAACAACAAAAACAATTTTAAATTTACAGAAGAAAAACATTAAAAATAATAAACTCATAAAATTTTTAGAGAAAAACCTGTACCAGGAAAATTGTTATATGTGAAAAAATGCAAAACTCATAAAATGAATTGGATTTTTCAAAACTAATTTAATATGATTTAAACAATAATATTTGAAGAATTTTAAAAAATATAAACTTAGAAAAATCTTCCTGAAAAGATTTACGGAGTGAAAAACTTTGCATTTTGAAAGCAAAAAAAGTTCTAAAAAATGTAAAACACATAAAATGAATTGAATTTGAAAAACTAATTTAATATGAATTAAGTAATAATATTTGAAGAATTTTAAAAATTATAAACCAAAGAAAAAAATACTAAAAAATTTACGAAATAAAAATCTCTATATTTTGGAATAAAAAAATTCTAAAAAAATGCAAAACCTATAAAATATAATGAACTTTGAAAAATTGCTTGAATAGTGGTTAATTGAAAATATTTAAAAAATTTTAAATTTCAAAATTTGAGAAAATTCTACCAAAAATTTTGTAGATAAAGGAAAACTCATATTTTAGAACTAGGAAAATTTCAAAAAATTCATTGAAACTTCTATAAAATGAATTAAATATTTGGAATACTAATTGACAAAATGGTAAAGATGATAGTCTGAGATATGGAATAAGTCTTTTTGAAAAATTTATGGGTAAAATACTTGCGACATAGTGAGAAATTCAAAAATAAGTAGTAAAATTGCCAACCAAATACCTCATGGTAAAAAATGCCAATATGAATTTTTTTTCTTGAATACTTATGATTTTTTGGAGTACACATTGGCATAAATACCACACTTGTATCAGTAAAAATATATGATGGTCAACTTCCTAATTTTAACAAAAATTCTTAAAAATAGGAAATTTGACCATGATAACATCTATAGAAACACATTTTAAAATTTTACAAGCATAAAGTTAAAAGTTAATTATTTTACCTTGATATTCATCATATTTAACCAAGATTTGTTATGTATGACTCTTGAGACAGTGCTAATTTTGTCACGTGCACTTGTGGTCATTTAAGCATAATTAAATAGGTCTTGAAAATGTACATTCCCCTAAAGGAAATTTACCTCCATTGGGACAAGTACCTAATTTTGTATCTTGGATTTTTTTTGAGTGACAGGGAAGAGGGTCAAGACAAAATTAGGTGTTTACAGTTGCCTTTTTTTAACCGTTGCTGAGAATCAAGAATATGACAAAGACCAAATAGACATAATTTTGTTTAGGCCTTATGAATTTTTCTAAAAGAGCTTTTTTTTTCTTGTTTTTACACACATATATATCAACTGAAAAAACCTATGAAAACTCTGCCGATCTTTTTGCTTAACCAGACGAAGTTAGACATCATGCTTCATTAGTTTCTAAGCAAGTGAAGTTGACAAATAAGAAATGAACCTATTCCTCCTGTACATATTTGGTGTAAAAGCATCCTAGGGATCACACAAGATTTGGTTCTAACATAAACTTCATTGATCCTTCTACTTAATCAGTGAAGTTATCCTAAAGAGTTTTGAAAACTTTTATGGATGCTTCGAATGTCACCATCGAAGCTTTGAAAATATTTTTTTAAAGAAAAACTCTAAATACTTCGAATATCACCATCAAAGCTTTTTTTTGAATGCCTAAAATATCACTATTAGAGACTTTGAAAGCATTTTCTAAATGAAAACTTTTGAATGCTTTGAATATTGCCATCGAAGCTTTGTCTAAATGCTTTGAATATCACCATCAAAGCTTTTTATAAACTTATTCCTCCTATACACCTTTAGTATAGAAGCATCCCGACGATCATAAAGGATTCAGTTCTAACATAAGTGAACCTATGCCTCGTATATACCTTTGGCATAGAAGCATCCCGATGATCACAAAGGATTCGATTCATACTTTTATGGGCATTTTGAATATCACCATTGAAGCTTTGTCTCTGAATATCACCATCAAAGACTTTGAAAGCATTTTTTAAATGAAAACTTTTGCATGTTTTGAATATCACCATCGAAGCTTT
>JBBYHL010065291.1:0-38288 GCA_038381835.1 Adansonia madagascariensis | reverse complement strand
TTCCCTTACTTGATCGAACAACCCAAAATTTAGTTATTTCAACTACATTAAATGATCTTTCAAATTGGTCAAGACTCAATCAACAACAGGCAGATCTATAGGGCATACACGAACACATACTTCACAAGCAATGCATTTATCAAATTTAAAATGGATTCGCCTGCGGAAACGTTCTGATGTGATTAATTTTTCATAAGGGTATTGAATAGTTACGGGTAAACGATTTACGTGGGATAAGGTAATCATGAAACCTTGACCAATGTACCTTGCTGCTCAGACTATTTGGTGGCCATAATTCATGAACCCAGTTACCATAGGGAACATATTGTGAATATCTATGAATAATTTTATGTTTGTTTCTTTCTTTTGTTTGAACCAAGTCATGAATCTCATATTCTTTTTTTCTTTATAGTGAAAGAAGTTGGAAAGAAGTTGTTAATAACCAATCTCAATGATGCATCGGATTATCCACATGAATCCGGCTGAGCACCTACACATTCCAAATTTCATGAGGCAGGTACAAAATCTTCCCTGGCTCATCTGTCATAGCTCAATCCAAATGACCTTATGAAGCAAAAGGAACCCAAAAGCGTCCAACCTTTAGAGACTCAAGAAGACCTTAGCAAATACTAATAGCTAGAAAAAAGACTCAGTGCAATCAAAGAGAATGACAAATTTGGCATCATGAATGCCAAATCTCTAGGCCTAGTTTCCAACCTTATCATTCCACCCAAGTTCAAGGTACCTAAGTTTAAGAAATACCAGGGGACCACAGATTCAACTACCTACATCCAAATGTATTATCGAGAGATGGTCGGGTATGAAAGGAATAAGAAACTTTTAATTCACTACTTCTAAGATAATTTGATTAGGGTAACAGCTTGATGGTATAATGCGCTGGACAAAACTAAAATCCAAACATGGGTTGATCTTGCTAGAGCCCTCTTGGAATAGTATAAGCATGTTTCTGATTGGGTGCCCAATAGGTTATCTTTGAGAAACATGAAGAAAAAGCCTACTGAGACCTTCCAACCATATGCCCAAAGATGGAAGGAAAAGGTGGCATAAGTACATCCACCATTAAACAAGAAAGAGATGACCACATACTTTACGAAAACATTACACGCCCATTTTTATGACAAGCTTATAGGGAATGCCACAAGGAACTTTGCTGATGTAATATTGTCTAGGGAAATAATCGAGAATGCAATCAAAAGTGGAAAACTCAAAAAAGAGGAGCTACTCCATACTGAGGGAAGGAAAATACCTACAGATAAAGGAGAAAGGGCCAAGCCTTAACTTTTGACAAACAGTTGACAAAGGATTTTGCCTTTCACCATCCATATGCCATAAGCCAAATGGTTCACCCATTTGCGGGTAGTCTTGCATCGAGTTTGTACTTAAGTTATTATCTGCTGGCATTGTTTCCAGCACACAACTCAATACTTGTGACCCCAAATGGACCAACCCATTAACCGAAAGGGTTAAGGAGTGCTTAAAAAAGATAGCATGGCAGTCGGGATAGCCATAAAATCGATCCCAATATCATACACCAAATTACTTCCTTGGTTTTTCCAGGATCAATTAATTACGCCAGCCTGCTCTGAACCTCCATAGCCACTTTATCTGAAAGGTCATGACACCATGGCTTACGGATATCATAAAGGGTGCTTGAGCCATTCGATAGAAGAATGTGGGGTTTTGAAAAGAAAAGTGCAACGATTGATTGAATCAAGGCAGTTAGATTTTGATCAACTGTGAAACGGGATGTATGAACCTAAGACAATAGGGGCATTCCAATTTAGCATGCTTCATGTGAAAAGCTTTTGTCTTCAAAATGACATTTTTTATGTTTTGAACTTTAAATCATCTATTTAATGAAAGCATGATGTTAACAGTTTAAAAAATATTGGTGATTGCTTGCATTCTTCATTTTTCTTTCAAGTTTCCGTGCTTAAAACTGACTAAGTATAAGACGTAAAACCTCAGGGAATCAGTTTTAAACTATGCCACATGACCACACCAAAACCATCAAACAAACAAAAACCTTAACTTAGGCTAGGAACGATAAGAACCAATCTTTCATAACTTATAGACCCCATAGGAGCCAAACAAATGTGATATTTTCCTAAAATCCTATCGGTGGTAATTTGATGCGTATCGGGATTGTGTAAAAAATAAAAAAAAAACATCCACCTTCTTCTTGACAAAATAAAACCCACAGCTACTAAGCCATACTTGAAAGCTTTTCAAATCACATTCTAGGAGCAACACGACCAAACTAACCTACGTCCCCACCACAACCTCTTGGTCCCTCATTTTGATACCTCTAAAAGCCTTTCTCAAAACATTTCTTGTATCCCTACCATAACCTTTTGGTCCCTCATTTTGATACCTCCAAAAGCTTTTCTTGAAATGTTTCTTGCATCTTTACCACAACCTTTTCATCCCTTGTTCTCTTTTTTTATTTTAATACCTCTAAAAGCTTTTCTCGAAACATTTCTTGTATCCTTACCATGACCTTTTGGCCCTTGATTCTCCCCTTTTAAACTATGTCGCAAAGATTTTTCTCAAGGCACTTTTGAGGGACCCTCCATGACACTGTCCCTAGTTCTGCCCTATCATCTTGATATCATGGAACTTAAATCCTTTGTCAATGCAAACCCTCAAGGATTGAACACAAAATGTTCCTTGTAGCTTGAACCTCAACATCATGTGATTTTCCATTAGTGGCAAACCAAAACAAGGCATGCTATTAAAAAAATAAAATAAAAATTAAAAATTAAAAATTGAATGCAAGATCATGTGATTAAAAGGTTCAAAATGTCTTTAAAGGAACTTTCTCTGAGAAATGTTTCCTCAAGTTCACATCGTCGAGTTTGAGACGAACAATGGCCATCTTTCATTATCCTTTCTCAAATTAGAAGAACTTCCCCATTTGCTACCCTTTTGGGCCTGATGAACTTATTCTTTTGAAACCCAGATCAAAGATCACCTCCCACGTTGGGGGGTAAGGAAAACTTGTTTAAGGAGTATAGGGGACAGATATCCTACTCTATAATTTTGAAAATGCTCAACATCAAGGGGCAAATAGGAAACCTATGAATTTTCCCAAAGTCTAAAATTCCCTTTAATGATGAAAAATAAAATAAAAAGACGAAAAAAATAAAAAAGAAAAAAAAAAGCAAAAACAAAATCAAGAAAAGGGAATAGAAGATCAGAAAACTAAGACATGGATACCCTTATAAAAGGAAATAATCCTTAATTCAATCACCTTTAAATGCCATATTTTGGGCCTTTATACCTTTTCCTTCAAAGCCGTGAACCTCGACATATAGTACGATATTTAAAAAGTATTTTGATCAAAATGGCCATGTGAACTGATGAACCCATTCTTCAGGAAATTATTCTTTGGATAAATTTTAAGGCTTTTTAATAATCATGATAATGCAATCAAACAAAAAAATCAAAAATGAAAAGATTGAGGCTCTAGGGTAAAAACCCAATTAGGTAGCCTAGAGCTAAATAGTGAATTTTTAATGCCACTTTTAGGGTTATCAAGATCTTGACATGGAAACCATTATTCCAACGAGATCTAAGAACATCTCCAAAGTGTCATATTTAGCTTCATAATCTAAACCCATCATGGCCAATCCTGGTGCAGATCAAAGTATCACTGGTGAGAGGCTTAAAAGAATCTCAAGTTTGTTTATTTTTCAAGGAATTCGTAAGGACTGGTCCATTCATAAGCCTAGGAAAGCAAGGAATTCATTTCATCTATCTTTAAACTTTCTTGAAAAAGCCTATTTTCCATTTGAAAAATCTTTTAACCATAGATCAACAGTGTTCAAAAGACTTGAATATCATGCTAACTGGTGAGTTTTCATCAAGTGAACATTTTAAGCAAAAAAGACAGTAGCTTTTCCAATCATGGGGCAAAACTAGGATTATAATGCTTTTTAATCAAAGAGAGGAACCATTAAGAAAGGTTAAGCTATATTTAAAGAAAGCCAGCTGCAGTCTCAACCTCCACACCCTTAGTGAGCATACAAGTCATCATTCATGAAATTATGCATATTTCGCATAGGCATTTGAGAATCGATCGTCACCATACACTTTGCTTTAAGCTTAATACCGTTAATTGCTAGTCTTGGTGTTTGCACTCATAAGTATTAGTACTCATGGGAATACACAAACACTAACACTTTCATGTATTCTCATCCACCTATGATTGCACATATGCATATCCTCATTCAAAAGTATTTTGCATTCAGGTGCATCCATATTTATAAACTTTCACACTCATGTGCATCCGCATTCAGGCATTGACACACATGTGCATTCTCCTTCATACTAAGCATTCTTACTCACGTACCTTTTTTTTCACACGTATCTTCATTTGCCTACCCTCGCACTCATGCTCACTTTGATTGACAAGTATTGGCACTCACGTGCATTTTCATTTACAAATAATTACACTCATGTGTATCCTTGCTTATGCATTCAATTGTATCCTTATTCACACACCTTCACCCTTATGTGCATTCTTATTCATAGGTAGTCACATCCATGTATGTCCTTACTTATGAGCATTTGCACTCATGTGCATCCTTGCTTATGCATTCAAGCATTCCATTCATGTGCATTTTCACTTACATCTAGTAGCTTTCAGGGGCACCCATGTCATAGGCATTTGCATTCACGTGCATTTGCATTCATGAACATTCACCCTATCACTTTGCATGCATGTGCATCACTCCAAGTGCATGGGTATCTTGATACCAAGCATTACTATCAACTTACATGCATAACATGGCATTTATTCCTTGAAATGGCATTCATGACATGCATCACATCTCCTCTCTTGAGGGTGTCAACAAAAAACCTCCAAAGCCTCTCCTGAGGATATTGTCAATGTTTCTCAAAGCCTCACTTAAGAACATATGTTTTCACCAAAAGCCTCTAAAGTCTCTCTCGAGGATGTTTTCATCAACAAAAATTTTGAAGCCCCTCTTAAGGATATTTCTAAAGTTTTCAAAAGCCTCTCTTTAGGATATTTTGTTAAAAATCTTCAAAGCCTTTCTAAAACATATTTTACCATAGCTTTTGAAGCTTCTCTTGAGGATATTTTCAATGTTTTCCAAAGCCTCTCTTAAGGATATTTCATTAAAAAATTTCAAAACCTTGCTTAAAAATGTTTTCACCAAGAGTCTTTAAAACCTCTCTCAAGGACATTTTCACTAACCAAAATTTTAAGGCCTCTCTTGAGGATATTTCCAAAGTTTTTGAAAGCTTTTCTAAAGGACATTTCATGAAAAACCTTCAAAGCTTTTCTTAAAGATATTTTACCAGAGTTTTTGAAGCCTATTTTGAGGATATTTTCAATGCCTCTTTTAAGGATGTTTCGTTAAAAACTTTCAAAGCCTTTTTAGAGGATCTTTTCACCTTACCATTCAAAGGCTCTAGAAATCTAGAGCAAAATTGACAAACCTCAGGGTAAAAGGCCACTTCACCAAACTCGTGAAAGAGCAAATAGCCGAAGAAGGCCTAAACCAACCACTAGATTAGGCTTTTAAAATCATTATCATTGCATCATTTAGACAGACACTTGCATCCCTATGCATTATGCAACATTTAACATCCTACAGGTACCAACTCTTATACATAGAATTCAAATTTATGGGGAACCTAAAGCATAATTTTTCATTTTTGAAAAACCTTGAAAGGCCTCAAGTAAGTACTTTTGACCTTACGAGCTCATTAATCATCCAAGAGAGGCATCCAAATTTATTTTCTTCTAGTCCTCAAAGAGCAGGGTGCCTTTTTACCTAGCACAAAGCCCAAACAAGCTAGTGGCACCTATCTACCTTAGTCCACAAAGAGTTAGATGTCTTTTCCTACCTATCACAAAGCCCGCATAAGCCAGTGGCACCCATTTACCTTAGTTCACAAAGAGCTAGATGCCTTTTGCTTACCTACCATAAAGCCTACACAAGTTGGTGGCACCTATTTACCTTAGTCCATAAAGAGTTGGACACCTTTTCTTACCTACCACAAAGCCCATACAAGTTGGTGGCACCCATTTACCTCAGTCCATGAAGAGCTGGACGTCTTTTCTTACCTACCACAAAGCCCATACAAGTTGGTGGCACTTATTTTCCTTAAACTATAAAAAGTTAGACACTTTTTCTTACCTACCACAAAGCCCACACAAACTAGTGGCACTTGTTTACCTTTATCCATGAAGAGTTGGACGCCTTTTCTTACCTACCATAAAGCCCACACAAGTTGGTGGCACCCATTTACCTTAGTCCACGAAGAGCTAGATGCCTTTTCTTGCCTACCATAAAGCCTACATAAGCTAGTGGCACCCAATTCCCTTAGTCCATGAAAAGCTGGACATATTTTCTTACCTACCATAAAGCCTACACAAGCTAGTGGCACTTGTTTACCTTAGTCCATGAAGAGTTGGATGCCTTTTCTTACCTACCACAAAGCCCGTAAACTGGTGGCACTTGTTTACCTTAGTCCATAAATAGCTTGACGCCTTTTCTTACCTACCATAAAGCCCATACAAATTGGTGGCACCTATCTATCTTAGTCCACAAAAAGTTAGACGCTTATCGAGTCAAAGCCCACACAAGCTGGTGGCACCTATCTACCTCAGTTTATAAAGAGTTAAAACATTATCGAGTTAAAGGCCACATAAGCTAGTGGCACCACATTAACCTACATCAAAGCCCACACAAGCTGGTGGAATCTGTCTGGGGTTAAGCCAAAAAAAAAGACCTAGTAAAAAGGCTAAACCATACAAAACTCATCAAAATTTTCTATTATGTAGATATATTCGACCTATCTCGATGTAATATTAAATAGCTCTTTATTTTTTTGTAGGTATACAGAACAATCATCCTACTTGAACAAAATGGTGTCTATTTATCTTTGCACTGTTCCTAATACTTAGCAATGGCCAAAGAGAGGTAGCTATAGACACCTTATTTTGTCTAGGCCAACTTTTGGCATCCTAGAACTTAATTGAAAGATGATAAAATTAGAAAATGAGAAATAAAACCTGGGGCCTACTAGTGGGTGCTATGTCTCTAGGCACTATTAGGCAACACAACACTAGGCAAAAATTTTTTTTGGGAAGATCTAAAATGCCTATAGGTTATATTAAAGAAAAATGTAAAATGAGACATCAAAGGCCAATTTTCGTGCTATCATTAGAGTCATTTGATGAGTATTCAGATCAATTTCTTACTGTTTATGACCAAGTTAAGTTAAGTCAGGAAGCCACAAGTACATGCGAGTTATATTGGTGCATAAGTATTGATGTGAGGGCTTTACATTGCCAAAAACTTAAATTTTTACACGTAGTATCGATACAAAAGGGTTTGGTATCGATACCTAAGGTGGGATATTGATACCTAGCATCTTTGTATTAATATAGACCTTGGCAGTCGCTAAAGTTGTGATTTTTGGCAAAATGTATCGATACATAAGCCTGAATATTGATACAAATCCATGGAGTATCGAATGGACCTCTAACTCTCGAGACTGGAGATAATTTTTTACTCTTAGTATCGATACACACCTCATTGTATTAATACTCATGGGTAAAAATTACTTTGTGTATCGATACAACATGTTTTGTATTGATACACCAAGGCATTTTCCCATGTTGGGCCATTTTTTAGCCTTAAAAAATATGATTTAAACATGCTTTTTGCACCAAGAAACCATAATAAATTAGCACAAATCTAGACTTTGGGCCTATGATTTAAACAAAATTTTGAAGCCCAAACAGCTAATAGCAAGGGTCACTTTCATAAGATATATGATTGTAAGAGGGCATGGCGGACATATCTCCAGCTGTAAGCTGTTATAGCCTTTCTGCCTCTCTGCTCAGCATGATAGAACCAATAGGTAGAAAATAAGATATGTATAGCAACTGGAGATGCCCCTTGGTGAATGAGGGAAAGATAAAAAATGCCCTTGCTTTGTCTCCTAAAAGTATTGGTTGAACCATTCTCAAGAGACTGCCAACTATCTCAAAAAAAAAAAACTTTTAGCCATTTCCTAAAAAAAAAGAGATTTCCACCAATCTAGGAAAAGGCTCTATTTATTCTTAAGAATCCTCCGACAATCTCCAGCTCCAAAACTCTCTCAAAAACACTGTTCCATTACCTTTCACACTTAACCTTCTTCCATTCCCGTAGCTCCCCCAAACCACCACCAGAAAACCTCTAAAAACTTAACATAGCACACACTTTCACCCTTAAAACACCCTACTAACCACCATATTACCAGAAAGCTTCTTTCTTTCATCATTTTCTTGCTAAATAATAGCAAAAAGATGGTAGGAATTGAGCTTAAAGTCATCATTTTAGGAAGGAAGAAGAAGTTCAAGCTTTTTTGGTATATTTTCTATCTTTTTTCATACATTTTTTGTTTTTATCATCTACATCATTTTAGTGAGCCCTTTATGTTGCCATGACCATCTAGGACTCTCATGCATCATTGTTGCCTTGGTTGTGGTAGTCTTAGGATCTTAATGTTCTTATGATGCTTGATGTTGCTTGTAGGCCAAACTTTTACTGTCTTATTCTATCATCAAAATAGTCCCTTATTCATGCAATCTTTGACATATTTCATTTATTTTCACATGCTTGACACATGCTTAAATGTTCACCTTAACATGTTTTACGTATATTCATGCTTTTTCTTATGTTTTAAGGAGTCTCATGACATAAAAATGCTGTCTTGGCAACTTCAGCCTGCATTTCTTTATTTAAATATGTTCATATAATTTCCATACACCTTATTTGTCATCTTCTTACATTTTTGTCACCTATTTTCATTTTAAAATGTCACTTTTGTGTGTTTTGTTCATGTCAATCTTGTCAAGATGCATGCTTGTTTGCTAAAAACTTGATTTTCAAAAAAATCTCCAAGTTCATGCTACCTGCAATAGATGAAGAATAACATGGATTTAATGTTTTCATAAAATTGCTATTCTAATCTTGGGGACAAATCGAACATTTTAGCTTTGGATTCATGGTAAAATAGGTTCAAAGATGCTATTTTTCAAAGTAAAAAGTGATCCCTTTTTAGTTGAAAAATATATTAAGACTTGATCTTGAGTCTAATATTCCCTTCAATGACATGGTCAATGGGCTATTCCATCATCCCAAACTACTTTAGGATTGTGGAATAAACTTGTGATGCTCATGTTACTTTTTGCCATAGATATTCGAATGCCCTAAACTTGAGCCTATTTTTGAAAAACTTGAAAATATCGAATAAAGCCCTGTTTTGCTATGGTGGCATTGTAGTCTAAGTTTGGAAAATGATTTTTGAACTACAAAAATATTTTCTTTGATATTTTTAATAATTTTCCCTTAAAGGACATCGATGTAACTATCTAAAGTTATCTTATTTGCCCTCAAACCATTTCGGATGAGGAGTTATAATTTTTGAACCTTTTCTATTTGAAACCTCTAGGACCAGCATGCAATATTCTGTTTGGGCCATTTTGGCCCATCATATGATTTTTCTAAATTTTTTAAACTTTTTTCATAAAAAGTTTACAAAATTCCCTTTTTAAAAAGGTATTGTTCACAATTTAATGATTCCAGATGAGCCTAAAATGATTTTTCAAAGTTCATTGTGTCTTTTCCTTTGCATATGCTGCCAGTGTCAAGATAGTCCTAAATTTAAAAATTAATTCTGCCTAGAAAGTGATTTTCTGGGATTTTTGAAATTTTTTACATTAAACTTTATTGAGTTATCTTTCAACGATAGCTCATTTACCCCTTAATGCCTTTAGATAAACCCTGAACAAATTCAAGAAGAGAGATGACATAATGCTATCCCTTATTTTTAACCTAATTTTTGAAATTCCTTTATAGAGACGTTCGAATGTCTTAAAATGCATCCGATTGGTTCCTTTAAAATAAAAAATATATATTTTATACAAATCTTTGATTTTTTATTTTTAAATCCTTTTTTTAAAAGAAAAACATTTTTAAAACATTAAAATATTTAGGGATACTCTAACTCCATTGCTCCAAGGGAATACTCTGACCCCATTTCTCACTAAAAAACTTGAGTTTTCTCTCTCAGATTTATTCAAGATTCTTAATTATTTTAAATCATCAAAAATTTTTATCTTTGGGGATACTGTAACCCCACTACTCTGAGGGGATACTCTAATCTCGTTTTTCATTAAAAACATGAATTATCTCTTTATTTCTAGCTATTATCATAACTTTATCTTTGGGGATACTCCAACCCTACCTCTCTAAAGGGATACTCTAGCCCCGCCTTTACTTTAAAAATCTAAAAATTTTGTCTCTTCTGGATACCTCGAATTGTCTTGATTAAAATCTTTTTCATCCCTTAAATTACCATCAAATCCAAATTTGTCTTTAAATTATCATCTCGGTTATTCTTTAATAGTAAAAGACAATTAGTAGATACATTCTAATCGTCCCTCTTTTTTACATTTTTTTTGTGATTGTTTATTTATGATATTATAATATTCTTTTTTGTTTTAATAACACGTTTCATTTTTTATAGTGATCATCGTGCATTCATATTTAAAACTTGTTTTCCAATAAAATTTATAAGGCAATGTTCCGTGTTAGTATCTTTCTAATGGCTAATATGGAATATCCAAATTTTTAAAATCCAATTCGGACATTATTTTAATAAAAAATCCCTATGCTCTTCATACCTCTGTGGAGCAAAAGTAATAGAAATCTTATGATAAAACTCGGATTTATATTTTCCACCAAAACTTCATGCATAAAAATAAGGATTATATCTAAATAAAGACCAAATGGAATCGATTAAGTCGAAACTGAAGCAAGACATAGTTAATAGGTATCGATTTCGGGTGTCATAGGGGTACTAATCCTTCCCCACATGTAACCAACTTCTAAACCCAACCAACAAATCTTTAGATTTTGTAGACCTTGAAATCGATGTTTCGACTTTCATAACTCAAAACATTATTTTCAATAGGCATCTGATCCTGCTTAGCTTGAAATGATTGGTGGCAACTCTAAATAGTCATTTTGCAGTGGCCATCCGAGACTAGTTGAATAAGCAATTTGCCTGATGGTCTCTCTCTTCTTCATATCACTACGCCTAATCCAAATCTTGATCAAGAGATAACTTAAAGGTTTAACCATGACTAACCAACATTTATGTTTCAGTTGAGTGCGCTATGCCTTTCAAATCGTCTGAAGTTTTAAAGATAGACACGTGGTGACAGTCATTGGTAAAGATGATGCCCTATGTACCAAGATTATAGGGATGTATCATAGTGGAGGTTTAGGATGACACTCAGGGTTACAAGCTATAATTAAAAAACTCATTACAATGTTCTATTGGAAAGAGTTGGCAAGTAGGTAAAGCAGTTTATAAGAGAATGTGACATATGCCAACATTTTAAATATGACACACTGCTTCAATCGGTGTCCTATAACCTCTTTCTATTCCTACAGAGGCATGGTCACAAGTGAGTTTAGATTTCATAGAAGGGCTGCTAAATTCATTTGGAAAAAATGTAATTTTGGTGGTGGTTGATCGTTTGACAAAATATGCATATTTTATTAGCTGGTCATATTTGTCTATAGCCTTGATTATGGCCCAATGTTATACGGATTCTATTTTCAAGCTCCATGTCTTCCAACTAGTATTGTGAGTGATAGAGATCCAACTTTCTTAAGTTAGTTTTGGCAAGATCTCTTTTGACTGTAGGAGGTTTTATTACTTATGTCAATTGCATATCACCCCTAAACTGATGGCCAAATGGAGGTTATGAATAGATTCCTTGAAACTTATCTAAGATGTATTTTTGAAAATTAGCCAAAGCCATCGAGTAAGTGATTGTCTTTAGCTAAATGGTGGTACAACACTCATCACTATTCAGCTACCAATATCACTCCTTTTGAAGCCCTGTATGGGTACACTCCACCCTTGCATGTTCCCTATTTTCCTATTGATTCTGATGTGTATACTGCTGATACTAACTTGAAAGCACAAGAGGCCACAATGTAGCTTCTAAAACACCATTTAGAACATGCTTAGCAGAGGATAAAAATGCAAGCTGATAAACATAGAAGTGATGATAGTTTCAAATAGAGGACTAGGTATACTTGAAGCTCTAACCACATCGCCAATTCTTTTTAGTTGATAGACAATTCCATAAGCTTGCAGCCAGATACTTTGGACCATATTAGGTCATTGACAAGATAGGCCTTGTAGCATACAAACTCTTGCTTTTTGATGGTACGAAACTTTATCTTGTCTTCCATGTATCCCAGCTGAGAAAGAAAGTAGGCAAAACATAAAATATGCACTCTCAACTTCCAACACCCAGTCAGACACCAACAATGGAACCCCTAGTAGTTCTGGATAGAAGGATAGTGAAAAGAGGTCAAAAAATGACAATTCAAGTACTAGTTCATTAGGCAAATTCTTTTCTAGAGGATGCCATGTTGGAATACTTGTATGATCTGCAGAAAAGATTCCTCGATTTTCAACCTTAAGGATAAGGTTCTCATATGGGGGAAAGACTGATATGTGTAAAAATACTAATGTGACAGTTATGACAATTTGAGTCTATTGGTAGCAACTAAGGTAGTTAGAAGCTATTAGATCTATTACAGCTATTTACACTTGTAAAGCAGATATGTAGCAAACTATTAACAAACTATTCTTTATGGTACGATACAATTAGCTTCTTCTTTTCTTAATTCTCTATTTTTTGTTTCCTTTATTCTCTTTTGATTCATTGCTTTTCATGCTTGAAGGTTGCTGTTGATTACTTCAGCCTTCCTGTTTGTTAATCTTACTTGTATAGCTATCATAATTTTAATTCTATTTTCTATTTGTGTTATTAAAAAAAATTATAATTCGGTGTTTCAGTCAGATACTGGTCGATCATGGTATGGGTTTTCCATGGTGCAATCTTTTGAAATCTGCAAGTCTTAATTTTTTGCCATCAATTTAGTGATTTATGTTTCTTTTGATTATGAAAAGACTACAGCATTTCATGATTCTTAATTTTTTTTGTATTATTTCATACCTAGGAACATAGATATTAGTAGCATCTTGAGTTTTTAGCCAATCATCTAAATCAAATCACTACCTAAACTTCATTCATGTTAGCGAATCAATCTTCAATTTCCTATAGAAGTTCTGATATATGGAGGAAAGATTAGCTATTCGATCTTTAACACCTTTTTTCCTTATCTATATTCTAAATTGTCTGTATATGATTTAACTTGGAAATTATAAAGGAAAAACCAATGAATCCTCACATCTTGTGTAATAATTCCTTGAAAATGTCTATAATTTAGTTTTCCTTTATATACGTGAAAAGGGAAGGCATTGAAAATTGAAATGAATGTCCTTAAAACCCCTAAAAACATGTATGGGTTAAGATATGACCAGAAGGTAAAAGCATCATTTAAAATCAATACAATTCCAAGGCTAATAAACTTTCCCATAGAAATAAAGTGCTTTAGTATTGCTTATGTAAATTTTTTGACATTATTCACAAACTTTGCTTCACTATTACTCTAGTACTTTGGTGTTCTAAGTTTAATGTTCTAGCTATAAATCTCAGTGACCTTATTTTTTGGTTTTTTTTCTTGAAACAATACATAGAATTTCATTCTATTTGAAATGAATTTTATAGTACTTGTTTTATCACATTTAAATGTAATTGAAAATTTATTTTAACTTAAATAAATTTATTCAACTAAAATTTTTTTCACCCAATAAGATTCAAGAAAATTTCAAATCAAAATCTGTTAATAAAATAAGACTCATCAACTCAACTAATCTGAAATTTTTTCACTTGATTTGACTCAATTTGATTGAATCTTCACTTTGAACCATAATAAGACACTAAAATATGATTCATTTGTCACCTCTATTACTACAATCTTACTACAACAATGGTACTAATGACTTTGAATAATTTATATGGTATTTAATAACCTTTAAACTTCTATTAGAGCCTAACCATTTCGTTGTTGATGTTTCAATTGATTAAGCAAATATAGTTATTAAAAGTAATCCTAGTTACAGAGGATTTTCCCTATAATCTTAACAATCTTTCCACCTACGATAAGTACATCAATCCTAAACAAATTAATGTTAGTAGTGGACAAGTTTGCCTATTCACCATATTGGCTATTCTATTTGATTACTCTCTACTCTTCATTTAATGTAAAAATATCTTAAATGTTTCTCATATTACAAAAATCTATTATCAATTAATTAATTCACTCATGATAATAGTGCATTTTTAAATATTAACCCATGTTTTTTTTCTTATTAAGGATCTATATATGAGAAACTCCTACATCAATTGCAACGTAAGGATGGCATGTATGAGCTCATCGCTATGAAAACAATAAGGTATCCCAATTGCCTACATAGGTAAGCAAGCCATAGTTGATTAGTTAGTTTTGGCCATTCAACTTCTTGTATTGTTCATTGGATCATTTCTTTTAGCAATCTTCTAGTTCACAAGAATATTGTCTTAACGGTTTATTATGTACAAACAAGCTAGGAGTCATCAATTAGCTTTTAAGTCTTTTTTTACTAGATCTAAGAATCCTTTTAAACTTATTTTCAGATGTCTGGGGAGATGAATATTGGAAAATAAAAAAAATTTTAGTATTGTTTGCATCATTCATAGAAATCCATGTCCACTCATTAACCAACAAAATGGCTCTATTAAAAGAAGAAACATATGGGTAATCTTTTGTTAGACTAGTGGTGAATGATATCAAGATAAGGTGAATTGATTTCTAAAAAATTGTTTTGCAAATAAAAATCTTTAAGAACTTAAATTAAGAAATTCAAATAATAAAGCACTAGGATTTAAAAATTAGTGTAATAAACAAATACATAAGGAATAGAGAAGCGAACCCAATGATTTATAGAGGTTTGGCTATGATACATACGCCCTATCCCTTGGCCTTACATGTTAAGGAATTTTTACCTTTCAAGGATAAGGTACAACCTTTATAACTTTTATTTTTCAAGGACAAGATAGCAAGCTCTAACCCTATATCTTTTATGGCTGAGATAGAACTCTCTCTCACTACTTTGGCTAAGTAAAAACATCTTTCTTTTATAAAAGGATTTTGGTGTAAACAAATAAAACCTTTAAAGGCTATGTATTTAAAAGAATTTAGGCTCAAAGGATAATAATCCTAAAGATAGAATTACAATAAATACAAGAATGATAGGAAAACTTAATCTTATACAAGATTAATTTACTTAGAGAGATAAAACAGATGAAATATTTGGCTATATGCTCATACTCTCCTTAATTATTTTTCTTGGGAGTGTTGGTGAAGTTTATTTATAGCTTGGAATGGGTTTTTGGCCGTTGGGAATTGATGGCTAAACTTTGAAGCCATTGAAAGCTTCATTAATGTGATTTCTTGATGTTCCCTGTGCCTATGTACCAATATTTTATCATGGGTATTGATACACCTATAATATGACTGTTGGAAACAAGATGTATCGATAGATAGAATGATTGTATCAATATAGCACTATATCTTATCTATACAATTCAACTTGTATCAATATATTTTAGGGTTTTAACTTAGTTTAGCAACTGCCAAGCATTATATCAATGCTTGCACCTAGGGTATTGATACGTTCATATGAAAATCATTTTTTAAGTATTTTTCATAACGTTAAAGCCTGCAAAACTTATCCCAAAAAAGTTTTATACTAAAGTATGCATTAAAAAAACATTTTTTTGAGTAAGTTAAGGAGTTAGAAACATTCCAGTATTTTCAAAGTATATTCAAAATAATTTAAGGAAAAATACAAAGTTGAAAATATTTAATTACAAGCTAATTAAGCTTAAGATTTTGTTATATTAAAATTGAAAGTAATTCAAAGCTAATATAGCTAATAATCTCACCTTTTTTGATATGACAAAACTTAAGATGAATTCGCTTGTAAAAGCTCCCCATTAAACTTTTAAAGATTTTCAATAAAAGATTTCATTTAATAAAAGCAATATTTCAAGATATGAAATTTTTTTGTAAAATGCTTTTATAAAACTTGGCAATGGCAAACAGGTCATACTTGGCCACAGAGCTATATACCAGCATCAATTATTTCATACGCATGAGTTATAATCTATTAGTATATGTCCTAGAGCCAATTGGATTGGATAAGCCATATAATAATTAATAATGTAAACCAATCACTTATGTTGGTGATTCAACATTTTCCTTTATGTTAATGGTATGATTGACACTCATGCAAATACTAGTTGGATGAAGCCTAATAAACATAATGATCTTGTAAAGTTAGTAATAAGTTATGATGATGAGATCCTTATGCATCAAAGTCGTGTTTCTTAAAAAAATGTTCCTAGTCATCATGTTGTTAAGATAGGGAGTTGACAACGCATAAAGACTAGCATATGCTAAGCTTCCATGCATTGGATACATGTAACTCTTTGATCTCATAGAAATTAAAGTGTAAAGTTACTTAGGGATAGATATGAGTGATTGTTTTATGGAAACAAGTTCACTAACATGGCCTGTATGAGAACTCCATTTGGTATAAGTCACTTAAGTGCCTATAAAATATGTTCTCATATGTTAGTCATGTATATTGTCCTTAGAATTATGATATCAGGTTATCTCATTTGAGGAGTGTCATACTTAGATTTATCTAAAATGAGTCTAAATGGATGGATGCTTAAGGTAACGTATGTTAGGTATGACATGAATCATATGGTGAATGAATGAGTGATCTAGAAAAGATTCACCACTTCGAGTGACATTGGAGACATTTATTATATGTTCTTAGCTTTGGTTAACTTGAGAAAGTAGTTGGCCAACATATGATGAATTTAGGGGAAACTGTTTGTTTAAATTCATGAGGTAAACTGATAGCTGGAAGGGCTAATATGGATTGATACATGAGTAAACATTGCACATGCTCAAGGTCTTTCAGGGATACTTGGTTAAAGGACTGAAATACACTAATAAGCTAGTTGCTGAAAGGTTTCTTAAAGAGGTCATATTAAACTCTTTCTCCATACTAGGTGGCCATGGAGCATTGCTAAAGGCCAATCTTAGTCTATAAATATAAACACTTAATTGGGTAATTATGTTTATTGCTATTATGATGGAAGCCTAATGAGTCACATGCAATAAGATGTTCTATTGTATTAAAACTGGGATTTATTTAAGTATGATAAAGGTATAACAAGGAGTATTTAATTGAATAAGTTCAATTAAGAATAATTTAAGAAATAAATTAGATTTATGAAATCTAATTAAAGATGTCTTAATATGGCAATAAAGATAAGAATGTCTTATCAAGATAATGCCTATTTGTAAACATGGTTTTAGGGATATTATTGAATAAACCAAATAATTTTATTTGAAAAATTAAATAATTATTTGATAATTATTTAATATTATTTACACGAAGTAAAATTATTTTATTTGGTTAGAAAATTTAATTATAAATTAAATTATCTAACATGTGAATTAAAGGGGTTACGCTAAAAGCCTTAATTATCAAGTCAAGAGAAGTTACTAGTAAAGTACTCCAAATTAAGCCTGCTAATGGGCTAGGTGGATAGCTATCTTTGGTGTGCTATTAGGCCAAAATATTAGTAAGTTAATGTTAAGGCCCAATCTTTGACAAGCTAATTAAAATGTTTTAAATGGGCTCCAAGACATCACCAAAAGTGGTGCCAACTTTAACGATCGGTGAGAGTGGCCTATTAGTCAACCTTAAGCCCAAGATGTATTTACATACATTATTAAGGCTTTTTAGCTGATTAGAAGCATTAAATAAAACCCTAAGCGCCAACCTTAGACTTTTTTGCAGGGTTTGGCATGACACCTATGCTTCTTTAAGCTCTCTTTGATTTTTCATGGTTTGGCTAAGTGTTCTTGAATCGTTCTTGACACAACGAAAATAGAAAAATAGTTTTCTAGCACTGAGAGATTAGTTTTTCATATAAGTTATGAAATTGGCCAAATCTTAAAATCCTTGTTTTCGTAAGTCTTTTTTATATTGATTGGTATTCTAGGTGATTTCAAAGTGTTTTTGATCACTATGAAGGTAGAAAATCAATTTTTTATCTTAATGGAATAAACTAGAATTAAGAACTATGATTTTTGGATCCATTTATTAGCATCTACAAAAAGCTATTTCTTTTAAAGTTGTTTTTCATTTTCTTTGCTGCAATAGGTAGGGGAATTATTCTCAGATCACATCAGATATGTACCTATTGGCAAGTTACCTTTTTATTAAGGCTTGAAAACCCTTCTGGCTAGCACCAGAGAATCATTAGACCTCATGAAGGTTTAGAGATACATTTGTGTGGATCACTATTAGAGGTAGAACACTTGGACCGCTTTTGGCCTCAAGAATAAATCATAGTAATCAACCTATGGTGTGTTGGTCAAAAGATTGGCACACTTAGACTTATGAGTCTTTAAATAGGTATGATTTCTATCATATTATGTTTTATTGTGGACTGATCACATGTACTTCTTTTCTTAAGATCTCGAGGAAATCTGAATATTTTTTTGTTTAATTTCGATGTTTATGTTTAATTCTAATTAAACTTTTATGCCTATATCAATATGTATGAGCTTGGGATTTCCTTTTACTGGTATCAAAGTGCCTAAGGTTTGTAGATTACATATAGTCTAGCATGTCGATTTTTGGTGATAATCAATCTCAATAACTTGTGTATTGACTTAGTGATTTTTTGGTTTTGTTAAAATTTTTGAAAAACTATTTTTCATTGATTTTTTAAATATGTATAACATGCAGTTTTGGGCTTTAATCATTTTTAAAAGTGTTTAAATAATTAATAAAAAAATTTTAATTAATTCAAATTAAAGTACTAACATGTCTTAAGCATTCTGAGTTGTTTTGCTTCATTTCTTAAATAAGAAATTAAAAAACTTAGTTTTTTAAATTTTAATTCACGTCAATCCATGTTCATTATCAATATTCATTATTTTAAAATAGATTTTTTCTAATTAAATTGATATTAGAGTCATCTATCATTATTTTGGTGTTGATTGTTGCTAGGATGGCTTCATTTCGATCTTTTGATGGTGTTGAAATTTTTAACAGCAGTAATGTGACATTTTTCTTGTTTTTCCACCTTGAAAGTGTCATGAAAAGTTCATAATACTTGCAAGATATTGTTGCTGAAAACATTTCAATTTCAGGCCATATCAAGTGCACTATGTCCATGTGATGGATGCAACATGTTATCTTTTTTTGTATGACCTTGGTGTGGCATCAATGGCAGCAAGATGTTGCTGCAAATTTGTTGCATATTCAGAGATTTAGTGGGGGGAAGGCAATAATATTTGAGTTGAATTAGGATAGCTAAGATAGTCATGCATGGAGTAGACTCCTAGTTAAACGAGGACTCTTTGAGATGTTGCATTCCATTAAAACTCTTACTTATCATAACACTTAACTATCTAATTCTATTAATTTTTTTTTAAAATTGTTTAAGATATGAATTGGATAATATAATAAGCATGGAATTGAAATTCAATTAAATTGTTTAATTGAAAAATATATTTAATTTAAATGATTAATCCTAATTCGATTAGGATTTGTTCTAATGTGATTAGAATAAATGTTAATCAAGTAAGAAAATTGTTTTCTTAATTAAGTTATTTATGGATCGATAACTAAGACTTCAAACATTTTGGAAAACTAGTTTTCTAAGTAGTTTAGGAAATATGTTAAATAGTTTGTCTAAATTAAGACATAATTATCTAAAAGTTAGATAATGTCCTAATAAAGACAAACAACCTAAAAGTTAGGTAATATCTAATTTAATGTCTTAAAATATTATTTTTTGCAAAACAAGTTTTCTAAAATAAATGTTTTGTCCTAATTAATACAAACAACCTAAAAGTTAGGTAATAAGTAATTTAAGACAAGTTTCCTAAAAGTTAGGAATTTAATTAAAAATATTCTAATTAAAGAACCAAAATTGCTAAATAATTTAATAAATCATCCAAAATTGTTTGATGAGGTTTATGCAAATGACACACAAGATCACCAAGTGAGATTGGCTATGCTTATTTAATTTCATGCTTATAATATGATTATGTTAGTGTGAAGATGATTATCGATTACATCTTAGTATAACTAGGTCATAGATGGTTGAATTTTTCTTTTGGTATTTATTTTATAAATAAGGTGTCCAAATCGTACCTTCTCTTTTAATTCTAGGTTGTAAATTCTCTTCTCACCTAAGTCCCCTCAATGTAACTTGAGGTTTCTTACAATAATATGTAATGGTTACATAGGATTTGTAGAATTAGATTTGGGTTAAGATTAGAATTTATGTCAATCTAAGATGTAAAAAAGATGGCACCAAGAAGAAAGGACCAAAAAGATCATCATTAAAACTCATCAAGATCTTGTATGATAGCCCTAGGAATTTGGCCAACTATTTTCATAATGGCTTAAGTAAACTAGACAGATAAAGTCCACAGTCATCCTAGTAGATTGCATGTGTTAGATTTATTTTTGAATTTATATATTTGTGATACATGATTGAATTAATGCTAAACATGCTAATCAAACAAAGCAATGAGACTTAAGTTAAATAATTCAAAATCCCTTATAATATATTGAGTCAATGCCTAGGTAGAATCAAAAGCCTTCCATTATTCATAGCAAGATACCTAATTTTCGGCCCAAGGATTTGTTGAGCTGACTCAAGGTCTTTTCCATTCGAGCTGTTTAAATTATGAATGATAGGTTTTACTCAACTAATGCTGTGTTGTCAGATGCGTACAACTTGACCACATAGCGTTAGAGACAATGGTTAGGTGAAATACATACGATGTATTTAGGCAAAGAGTTACCACCAAACTGATCTAGAATTTGCATAAAGATGTAATTAGTAAACAAAGTTACAACCCAATTAGTTTTTTCATGGTTTATTGTGCTGACTCAGGGTCATGGAAGGATGAAAGAGGTGCCTAGCTCATTTAGAAAATTCAAACGTTAAACTTCTTGTATTATAATTGAGGGTTATAATATCAATAAAATAATAAAGACAATCATTAAAGTTGTAAAACGTTACTTAATGATTAAAATTGTAAATTATTAACTACAAAATGTTTTGGTTCATAATGGATATAAACATAACATGACTAATAGACTATTGCTAAATAGCATACATGATTTTAATAAGTTTTAGTGGGCCAGAATCCATTGACTAGTCCCACAATATTTAGATTGTCTTAATACTATTTGAAAGGCATATCCTAGAATAGCCCACTATGCCAGAGGCAGTCCATCAAGTTCATATTGATGACCTTGATTAAGCAACATTGTAATGATGGCTAGTATGATGCCTGAACTCTAAAAGAGCAAGTAGCTATTTAAGCTGATGAAATCATTTAAAACCTTGAAGAATTTTTGTACAAGGATAATCATAATGAGAGGTTAGACATCCTTAAGGAATTGTTCCTAGGCAAGATGTTAAAAAGTAGCCTAATTAGGCCTCCTGTGATAGGATGTATTTTAAGACTTGAGCATTTTAAATGGATCATCATCCATATGTTGTCCATATACTTTCTTTTGATGAAAAACAAACGAAATGATAAAGGAATATGCCAACATAGTAGAGAGTTGATTAATAGAGTAAAGATTGCAAGGAAAATTTTGATATGATCAAAATTAGGAAGATTACAAAAGTTTCTACGTTAGATGTAGATTGAGATTAATTCACTTCTCTTGGTAATCTTCCTAATTTGAGATTACAAAAGTTGTTACAGTAACAACTAAGCCATATGATTATAATCTAGGTCTTTATGTGATCCAAATAGTTAATGACTTTAATATTGAGATTATCATGAATATGACAGAAACATATTCTCATAATCATGCTAAAGCTTTATCTAAGTTGAGTTATGATTGCTAATTGAAAGAGTTTGGCATTGGATGTGTTAGCAATTGGCTTAGTGCAAATGGAAGATTTTTGTATATGCCCTAAACCTGATCAGATTAGATGAGGAATAGAATAGTTAATAATGCAAACCAATCATTTATGTTAGTCATTCAAGGTTTTCCTTCATGTTAATAGCAAGATTGACACTCACACAAACACTGATTGGATGAAGCCCAAGAAACATAATGGCCTAGCAAAGTTAGTAATGAGTTATAATGATGAGATACTTATCTATCAAAGCTATGTTTCTAAAAAATATTCCTAGTCACCATATTGTCAAGACAGGGCATTGAATATGCTCTAAGACTAGCATATGCTAAGCCTCTATGCATTTGATGCATACAACTCTTTGATCTCATAGAAGTTAAAGTATAGAGATATTTAAGGATATATATAGGTGCTTGTTTTATGGAAACAAGATTAGTAAACATGGCCCGTATGAGAACTCCATTTGATATAAGTAACTTAAGCATCTATGGAATATGTTCTCATGTGCCAGCCGTGTATATTAGTCCTTAGACTTGTAATACTAGTTCATCTCATATGAGGAATGTCATACTTAAATTTATCTTAAATAGATTCACAATGGATGGATGCATAAGGTAGGGTACATTGGGTATAACATGAATCATGTGGTGGGTGAAGAAGTGATCTAGAGAGGACCACTCCGAGTGACATTGGAGACATATCTCATATGTTTTTTGTTTTGGTTAGCTTGACAAAGTCATTGGCCAATGCATAATGAATTTAAGATAAATTGCTTCTCTAAATTCATAAGGTTAACCAAAAGTTACAGGAATTACTATGGATTGATACATGAGTAGACACTATACCATGCTCATGGTTTTTTTGGGGATATTTAGTGAAAGAATCAAAGTATATTAAGAGGATGGCTATTGAAAAGTTTCTTAAAGTGGTCATGTTGACTCTTTTGCATACTAAATGGCCATGATGCCTTGCTAGAGGCCAATCTTGGTCTACAAATATAATTAATTACATGAACTAAAATTATTTTACTTAGTTTAGAAAATATAATTACGAATGAAATTATCTGATAGGTAAATTAAAAGTGGTTGTTCTAAATGCCTTAATTATCAGGTCAAGAGAGTTTAGTAGTAAACTACTCTAAGTTGGGCTTACTAATAGGGTAGGCGCATGGAATAGCTATTTTGATGTACTGTTAGACCAAAATATTAATAAGTTAATACTAATGCCCAATCTTGGACAAGCTAATTAAAATGGTCTTAATTGGGCTCCAAGATACCATCAAAAGTAGAGCCAACCTTGAGGATGGGTGAGATTGGTCCATTAGTTAACCCTAACTTAGCCTAAGATGTATTTAAATACATTTTTGGGGCTTTTTGGCTATTAAAAGCATTAGAATAAATCCTAGGCACCAACCCTAAAGTTCTTTATGGATTTTGGAGTAACACCTATGCTTTTTTAAGCTCTCTTTTCATTTTCATGGTTCTTCTGAGTGTTTTTGAATCATTCTTGACTCAATGAAATAAAAAAATAGTTTTCTAGCATTGAGAGATTAGTTTTTCCCAAAAGTTATAAAATTGGCTAAATCTTGAAATCTCTATTTCCTCAAGCCTCTTTTATGTCGATTGGTATTCTAGGTGATCTCAAAGTATTTTTAATCATTATAAAGTTATAAAATTAATTTTCTATCTTAATAGAATCAACCAGAATCAAGAATTGTGATTTTTAGATTCGTTTATTGGCATTTGTGAAAAGAACTACTTCCCCAAGGAGCTATTTTTTCTTTTCTTTGTCATTTTCGGATCACATTTGATCTGTACCTGTTAGCAAGATACCTTTTGGTTAAGGCTTGAGAAGCCTTTTGGCTAGCATTAGAGAATCACTAGACCTCATGAAGGTTTCTAGTACAATTGTGTGGATCACCGTTAGAGGCAAACACTTAGACTGCTTTTGGCCTCAAGAAGAAATCGTAATAATCAACCCATGATGCGTTTGTGCAAGAATCTGCATGCCTAGAGTTATGAGTCTTAAAGTAGGTATGATTTCTATCAGATCTATGTTTTAAATTATAGTCCAACCATATGTACATCTCTTCCTCAGATCCTGAGGAAATCCATGTGTTTTTGTTTAATTTCGCTACGTATGTTTAATTATGGTTAAACTTTTATGCCTATATCAATATGCATAAGCATAGGGTTTCTTTTCATAATTAATTATGAACATATGAAATAATTCTCCCTCTTTGCTTTAGTATATATATTTAATTAAAACAAGCAAATTACCCCTAAAAATCTCTATTTTTTTGTTATATCAAAAAGGGACATTAATTCAAAGCTAGGAACACTAAGTTAGGCAAGAGTTCATACAAGATACACAAATCATGAAACAATGAAGTATATGTATCCTAATTGTTAAGTGAAAACATAAGTGTTGAAGATCATAAAATAGTTCACATTTCATGTATTCATTGGTAAACATTTAAGCACAAATTAAGAGTATGAGTAAAGAAGGCATAACAATTGTTATTAAAATGAATCCTAATTATTGTTTTTGTACATAATTAAGAACTATTGTTGAAATTTTACTTCATATGTATACTACTCATAATCAATCAATTAACCATATGGAAGGTTTGAAAAACATTTTTCAAGTAAAACACAAAAGACTTCTATAGGCTAAAAGATTATTTGGTCATTCAAAAAATCGACAATAAAATCAATTTAAGCAATTTTGATCAATGAACATGTATAAAAATCAAGCATAAGTATTATGACCTATGAGTTAAGTCAAGGTTCATTCATTCAATTGTTTTAACTCATAGACATGTTCAAAGATTCATATAAAATAAACATATAACATATAAAGATATCAATTGTTATTTATTGATTCATGCATGTCATTGTAATTAATGATAAAAGGATAAAAGTTGAATAGCATAAGTTTAGCAATTGCCTCAACCTTACCAAGCTCTGTTGATATGCTAAATTTTATTTTGAGTCCGTGATTCTAAATGTTAAGCAATCCTTGACGTGCTAAGCTTGATTTGATAAGGTTGCATGCTTGTTTGTTATTTTTATCATACAAGTATTCATCCTCTTAAGAATAGCTTTATCTTTATGAAACTTTGCATAAACTTGGAGAAAATCTTGGCAAAAGATAGATATTAGAAGTTCCAAGATATTAAAGGTAATAAAAAATGTTCAATAACCATAAATTTTTGAAAGAAAGAACATATGATGCCAATTGTTAACAAATTTAATTTCATTGAGCATAATTATGAATATTGTTATTTAAAAATATTTCAAAACTAAGTGGCAATAGTTAGCATAAATGGTACCAAATGTTATTATTCAAAGAAGAGAAACATTCAATTTAGTACAAAAAAATCATTTTGTATATATAAGAATCATGAATAATTATAAGCATTTGTTCATGCAGTTGATTTGAGATAAATTCATCAAAATTATGTTAATGTGAGCATGTGATGAGTAAAGATGATGTTAATCATAATTGAGAGCATTAGTATTGAAGCATTTAGAGTGTTAATTTTGGAGTGTTAAAAGTACAAATAGCCAGTGTCCATAACTAGAAATAATACTTCTAATATAGGATCATTATCTTACATTCTCCTACTTGGTTCAATGATCCAATAACATTAAATTTTAATAGCAAGAATATTATAGCATGTCCAACTAGTTTTGGATGGCCATTACGAAATGGCCAAAACTTAGAGTCATCACCGATCATTTTGGGCTAGGCATAACTAGGTACTTATTAAAACTAATGATTCTGAGTCATGAAACTTGAAACACTGATTTTATGAACTGCATATACCATAGTTTGTTTTTATAAAAAGAGTCCAGGAATCTGTTATGCATGGTAAAGGATTAGCACCATTATGATGCCTAAAATTGGTACCATCTAGTTATAAATTATCCAAGTCTTGATTTTCCTCGATTTTCTCATATAGTTATTATTTATATGTATTCCCTTTCTTGTAAATGCAAATTCTTAAATATTAAATATGAGATTTCACAGTAAAAATGTAATTGGTCTCTTTCTATGCAACCCAGGAGGAGGAGAAACATAAAAGGTTCAGTAAATGATCTCTAGATTGATTTGGAAGAGGATACTTTATATTGAGCACTAGAGGAATATTGACGTAGAACATTGCTTTAGATTTTATGAAATTCAAATTTGAAATCATGAATGCAAAATCATCATGGAAAAGAAAATGTGTTAGTAAGGCATAAAAGAAGATAATAAATGTTGCATTAAGGATGAATACACGAAAACAAAGAAAAATAGGGACGGTATCTTGTAATTGACCTCAGTTATTAAGGAAAACCCAAATTAATAGTTTTAATACGTTTTTGGATTTGATATTCATTTTTGGCATAAAAAGTTTGATAAAAGGTCCAAAAAAGCTCAAGAAAGAGAAAATTAGGTTTTTGATGAAGTTTTAAAAGAGGGGTTGGAATATCCCTATAAAAGAAATAGGGGTTAGAGAATCGTTATGAAAAAAATTTTAAGTGATTTTTTAAAGTAAAAAATTTTTATATATTTTGAGGAAAATATAGATCTTAGAATTGGAACCTGATAATTTAAAAAAGAAGTAGGACTCATGTTAAGACATAAACTCCATGGGGAAAATCGCTAAATACATTTCAAGTCATTCGAATGACCTAAAAAGATGGTTTAGAAAAATTCTAGTGACATGCTGCCACTTTCCTGAATTTATTTTGATTTGGTCCAAATGTTTCTAATAATAAATAAGATACCATTAGAAAGGCAGCTCAGTGAGGATTAATGTAAAAGTATTCCAAAAATCCTAGTAAATTGTTTTCTATGCAGAATTAATTTTTAGAAACTGGGTCTAAGCCAGCGTTGATAGTAAGTGATGCGAAAAGGGAGTAGTGCGCTTCGAAAAATCACCCAGAACTCATTTGGAATCATTAAATCACAAATGATACCTTTCAGAAAGGGAATTTTGTGAACTTTACAGGAAAAATATTTAAAAAAACAAAGAAAATCATTCGATGGATCGTAATAGCCTAAACAAAATAAAAATCATTGATCCTAATGGTTCCAAATAGTAAAGGTTTGAATAATCATAACTTTCATACATGAAATGATCTAGGGGCAAATAAGGTATTGTAAAAAAGTTATTTCAAAGCCCTTTCATGGAAAATGTCAAAATTTCCAAAAAAATGATTTGGACTCCAAAAAAATTTTTCAAATTGGGATCATAATGCTATTAGTGTCAAAATAGGCAAGTTTGATGCTTTTATGGTCGTGTGTCAAGTATCGGACATATGAATGTCCAATTACTGAGGTCTATGGTAGTGGAATAAGATACTAATCCAATTCTTGAAGGGTAAGCCATCGAACCACCTGCTGTCCATGCCATTAGTCATGATGAAAACCTCAAAATAAGACTGTAATAGAACATTTGAAAATACTTTTGGTTCTGGCAAGGGTTAAAAGCAAAACTTGTTTGGCCTAAAAAGGCCATGATTCCAAACATTTATGCTTGATATGTCCCAAGATTGGAGAACCAATATATTGAAAACATTAAATCCATGCTAATCCCTACTGATTGATGTTAGTATAGACTTAACGTGGGGTTTTGTTTGAATATAAATTTTTGGAAGCATTGTAAAGACATTTCAACAAACATATGATGAACTAAACTAAGTGTAAACATCAACATTAGCAAACATTCAAAACAACAAGTTATCCATGCATTTTAATAAAAGAATCATGGTAAATGCATTCAATGTCATGGTAAAGATTAAAACATTTAGAGTAATCATTTACACATGAAATAAGCATGTTGAGATGAAGAAAAATATGACAAAAATGCATGAGCAGATCCTATTTTAATGTTCAGATTAGATATGGCATTTTAGTTTATCTAAACAATGTTAAGGCACCAATCCTAAGACTACCATAGACAAAGCCAAAATAATGCATGGAAGCCTTAATAGGGTCATGGAAACATGGAGGCACTAAGGAGATGATGATGAAAAAAATAGTAAATGATATGAAGAAAAGATGAAAAATATACCCCTATGAAGACCTTAACTCCTAGCTCTTTACTTGAGTAGCAACCAATCTATGTAGAGCTCACTTTGTTCCCTCTCTTTGCTATGGATTAGCAAAGAGAGAATAAAGAGAATAAGATTTTAGTTATGGTGTCTATAGAGGATGGTTTTGAGGGTAAAGGTAAGGGAAATGAAAGGTTTTGGAAGGGTGGAAAAAGAGTAATGGGAATAGAGTATTTGGGAGAGCTCAAAGGTTTTTTTAGGGGCTGATATAAATGTGTTGTAACATTTTTTTTCTAAATGAATAAGAAAATTGGATTATATAAGGGTGGATTTCAACCATTTAGAATGACTTAGCAAAAGGTACATAGGACTTTTAGCATGTACAATATGATGACTTATTATACCAATGTAAAACCTTTTAACATTTCATTGGTTCATCTTGATTCTTGAAGGCAAAAAAAACCATGCATTAGTTGATCAAATAAGCAATCTCAACTCTATCCTTCATCTAACGAGATTTTCTTATAAAATGCCCCTATGCTAAGCTTAATAGATTTTCCAAAATGTGTTAGTCTAATGTTTAAAGCCCAAAATTAAATGCACGTGATTTTTATAAATTTATTATTGGTATTGGATAATTTTTAAGGCCAATGTCATGACTAAATTCAAGTTTTAAAGTCATAATACGAAGGCATAAATATGTCTCAATTAAGCTTAAAATAGCTTTGTGTATTAATACTTTGAATCTACTATCAATACATTAAGCAAAAAAACCCAGAATGTATTGATACTTTGAATTTGGTATCACTTATGTTGATACCAAGCTTGTTGCACTGATACATGCATTCTTGTATTGATTCTTATTGGCCAAAAATCATTATTTTTGCTATGATATAACTCTATAGAAATACAAACACCCTTAGTATTGATACCACTATTCAAGTATTGATACCATGCCCTTTGGTATTGATACAACTAGTAAGATTTTAGAATTTGAAAGATGTGGAGCTTTGTATCGAGACCTTAAGCCCATGTATCGAGACATACATACAAAGATGTGGATTTTCCTTACTTTTGACTTTGTGAACCCTTTACTTCGATCAAGAATAGCAAAAAATTGATTCGTACTTCTTCAAGTGACTTTGATGGTGCCTTGGATGATGACTTTTGATACCTTAAGTGTTAGTTTAGACAAAATGAGGCATTTACAAGTGCCTCTCTTAGCCGTTGCTGAGTATAAGGAATAGGGTAATAACAAATGGAGACTATTTTATCCGGCATGTAAGATTGCCTCCTAAATACATGCAAGAAAAATAGAGATCCAATTAGTACTACGTTGAGATAAGTGGGATTGTTGATAGTGATTTTGAATAATAAGAGAAATTTTAGTAAGTTTTGTAAGGTTTAACCTCCCTACTGGGCCTATAGTTTCCTAGGGTTTGAACCCTAGACAGGCATAAGTTGAAGTGGACTTTGACTTGATAGGCATCTAGCTCTTTTTTAACTAAAGTAGGTAGGCATCTAGCTTCTTCTAGACTAAGGTTGTAGCACTATCCTAATTGAAACATCCTTAAAAAATGCCTTAAAGTGTTTGACAGAATATCCCTAAGAGAGGCTTTAAAGTTTTTTTTTGATGTAATGTCCTCAAGAGAGGCCTTAATGAAAATGCCATTGAGGTAAGCCTTCAGAGTCTTGAAGTAATATCGTCAAGAGAGGCTTTGGATGTTTTTTGTAGAATACATCCTTGAGAGAGGCTTTGGAAATTTTTAAAATATCATTAAAAGCGGCTCTAAAAGTTTTTGATGAAATATCTTTAAGAGAAGTTTTAGAGGTATTTGAAATATCCTCAAGAAAGGCTTAGGGAATTTTGTTGAAATGTCCTTTAGAAAGGCTTTTGGAGATATTTGGTCAATATTCTCAAGAAAAGAAGTATGATAAATGCCATGGTGTCATGCTAAGGGACAAATCTCATCTTATGAGTTGTTATGAGAAGTTGACATTGATGCTTACACTTTTTCTCAAGGTGCCTATGCACATGGAATGATGCACATGCATGTAAAGTAATATAGTGAGCATTCATTAATACAAATGTGAGAGAATGTGAATGCATGTGAGTGCAAATGCCTATAGACATGGGTACCTCTGCATGCTACCGGGTATGGGGAATGCATAAAAATATTGATGCTTATTTATGAAAATACACATAAGTGCTGATATAGGTAGACAGGAATGCACGTGGGTCCTAACAAAGATAAATAGGAGTGTACATGAGTGCAAATACCTGTAGGTGGAATAGATATAAGGAAAAATGCACATTAGTGTAAATGACCACTTCTAAGTGAGGGTGCATGTAAGTTTAAATGTAAATGAGTATGCTTATACATGACTGTGCTTGAGCATGAGTTCACTATCTTGATTACAACTGGCATGAAAGAGGATAGACGTGGGTGCAAATGAATGTAAATGCACATGAGTATAAATACAGTGAATGAGAATGCATGTAAGCTTAAAATTTTGTAAGCCTGAATACGTAAGCGTACAAGTCTATGCATGCGATGCGAATCCACATGGGTAATGATTGGGTAGATGTATAATGTCTGTGAGTGCAAATAGTAAGACTAGCCATTATCTAAATGTAGGGAAAGTAATACAAATGCTAGAGTCAGCGATAATGCAACTACACTTAAAGTAAAGTGTGTATTGATAAGTGGTGATTAAATGTCCATGCAAATGATGCATATGCTCATAAACGATGCCTAATGTCATGCATATTCATAAAGGGTATAGAAGTTAAAAGTATGGTTCGCTTTTTTTTTTTCATTTGGCTTTTTCTTGGTTTTTTTTTTCTTTAGTTAAGAGGTATTCTAATCCAAGCTTTGCGACATGATTAAAAAAGCTATCGTCTTTCTTTGCTTAGAAAATTCATTTAATGAAACTCAAGTAGCATGATATTTAAGATTCTTAAAGATTGATGATCTATGGTTAAAAAATTTCTTGAATGGTAACTGGGCCTTTTTTATTAGGATAAAGGGCCTGGAGGGGGTTTTAATTAGTTTAAGAAATTTTCAGGGCATGTGAAATGGGTTTTTTGTTTTCCTAGGCTCATGAATGGACCAATCCTTGTAGGATATAAATTCTTTGCAAACTAAACAAATTTGAGATTCTTTTAAGCCTCGTACCATTAACACTTCAACTGGCACTAAGATTGGCCATGAAAAGTTCAAGATTGTAAGGCTGATTTGGGAAAGGGAAGAATGTAATCCTAAGAGTTAATCCATCTAAAGATGATACTATATAAAAGTTCAGGGATTTTTGCGTGTCTTTAAATTTCTTTAGAATGATGCTTTCCTTATCGAGACTTTCGTATTCCCATGAGTGGCATCAAAACTTTTTTATTCTACTTTAGGTTACCTATTTTAGATTTTCACCCTAGAGCTTCAATCTTTCAATTTTTTTGATTGGTTGCATCACATGCTTCATAAGAAGGCTCAAAATTTATCGAAAAAACAATTTCCTAAAGAATGGTTTCGTTAGTACACATGGCAATACTTAATTGAAATAGACTTTTCAAGGACCATAATGTAGGCTAGCATTTATGGTTCTAAAAGAAAGGGTATAAAGGCCTAAATTTGGTATTTTAGATGGGATTGGATCAAGGAGCATTTCTTTCCATGAGGGCATTATCCTTTTTTCCTTTTGGATGTCCTTGTTTATTGATCTTTGGTTCCCTTTTTCTTGATTTTGCTTTTACTTTTGATTTTTGTTTTTGCTTTTTTTTTTTCTTTTTCATTTTATGCTTTTGCTTTTTTCCTTCCTTTTTTTGGAAGGAATTATGGACTTTAGAAACTTGTCATAGTGCCTCTTGATGTTGGTCAGCTTTACAATTGTAAAGTGGGATATTGACCCTCATGTCCTTTAGAAAAGCTTTCTTTTTGCCCCTCGATATGAAGTGTGATCCTTGATCAAGGTTTTAAAAGAATAAATTCATTAGGCTCAAAAGAGGTAGCAAGAGGAGCAATTTCTAATTTGTAAAAGGATGACAAAAGATGGAAATTTTTCATCTCAACCATGACTATGTGACCTGAAGAGTTATTTCCCAATGGAAATTCCTTTGAAGATATTTTAAACCTCTTAATCACATGATATTACGTTTAATTTTCATTTTCTTTCCTTTTTCAAATGCATGCCTTTATTCTCTTTTTCACTCCACATGATTAGGCATGGCCCATTTTTTGTTTACATTACGAGAAGTCACATACTGCTAAGGTTTGAGTTATAAGGGACATGCATTAACAAGGAATTTTGGTCATAAGATATCAGAATGATAGGGAAAAACTAAAGCCAAAGGGTCATGGTGGGACCGAAAGCTTGCCTTGAGAATGATTTTTGGGAAATGGTTTAGAAGTATCAAAAAGAAGGGGAAAATTAAGGACTAAAGGGTGTGATGGGACCTAAGATATGCCTTGGGAAAGGCTTTCAGGAAATGGTTAAGAAGAGATACGGTCTAAAAGGTTTTGCTAGAGACACAGGGCAGTTTTATGGTGTTTCCCTAGGATTGCTTTAAAAAGCTTATAGGCTATAATTTGGTAGCTTATGTCTTGGTTTTTAAAAAGAAAGTGAATGTTTCTGACATAATCCTGATACATTTTGAATTACCACTGTTAGGATTCTTAAAAGATGTTATATTTGTTTGGTTTCTAAGAAAGTCTATGAATTTTGAAAAATTGGTCCTTATCGTTCCTAGCCTAACTTGAGGCTTTTCTCAGTTTGATTCTTTGATTGTCACCATATGGGCATGGTTCAAAATTGATTCCCTAAAGTTTGGGTCTTTCGATGAGTCAATATCATACCTAGAAATATTTGGAGAAAGATGAAGAATGCATGCAGTCATAAGATTTTTGAAACTTTTTAATATCATGCTTTCATTAAACATACGATTCAAAGTTCAAAACATGTTGATTTCATAAAAATGACAATTCAAAGAGAAAAGCTTTTCCATAAAGCGTGCTAAATTATAATACCATTATTAACCTAGATTCACCTATTCTATTTCACTCTTATAGTTGATCAAGGTCTAACTGTCCTATTTCAATCAATTATTGCATTTTTCTCTTTAGAGCCCTGCATTCTTTTATAGAATGATCCTTACTCCTAACATGGTAGTCACAAGCAATGGTGGTGTCATGATCCTCTGGGTTCAGTAGCTTCATAGGCTTAGAGTAAACTGGTGAAATCAACTGAAATTGAATGAGTTGAAGAAGTAACTTTGTGTATGATACTAGGATTAACTTTATGGGGTCCTATCTTGGCCACCCTATTACCTTTCTTGATTACTCCCTAGTCCCTTTGGCTGCTGGACAAGCCCAATTAGAGTCATGGGCACTGAGCTATGCATTAAAAAAATGCCTAGTGTTAAAAACTTAAGTAAAAATTTGATGCAATGTTACCCCAACAAGGTGAACCATTTAGCTTGTAACATATAAATGGCGTATGATAAAGCCCTTTGCCAGTTGCCTATTGGAGATTAATGCATGGACCTCTTCTCTTTCATTTACAAGAATTTTTCTTCCCTTAATGTAGGGTGCTCACCTATTTTGAGTTTTCCACTTTTAAGGGCATTCTTGATCATTTCCCCTAACATGACCAGATCAGCAAAGTTCTTAGTGGCATTTTGTATGAGCTTATCATAAAAGGGGAAAAGTAAAGTACCAACGAACATGACTTTCATTTCTTTTTTGGTCAATAGAGGATGAACTTGAGTAACCTCTTCCGTACATCTTTGGGCATACTACCTAAAGCTTTTAGTAGCTTTCTTCTCCATGTTCATAAAGGAAAGGCAATTTGGAGCCTAGTCAGATATATATTTGTATTGGTTTAAAAAGGCAAGAGCCAGACTTGTCCATGTCTGAATTTTATCTCAGTTAAGTGCTATGTGCCAACAAGTGGCTGTTTCGGTTAAACTATCTTGAAAGTAGTGAGTCAAAAGTTTCTTATTCCCTTCATACTCGGTTATTCTCCAAAATACATCTTAATGTAAGCACTCATATCAGTGTTCCTATTTTATGTCTCAAAACTTGGGTACATTGAATATGGTTGGAATTATGAGGTTAGAGACTAAACCCAAAGATTTGGCATCTATGACTCTAAATTTGTCACTCCTTTCTATAGCCTGGAGATGCTTTTCTCGTAACTAGTATTTGCTAAATCCTTTATGACTTTCGAGGTTTTGATTTTATAGGGTTTTTGTTATTCCACTAGATCATCTAGGTAGGGAGTTAATAGATCGGGCAAAAAGACTCAGCATTTGCCCTATAAAATCTAGGATACACATACTTTACAACTAGATCCATGTAGATTATCGAGGGTTCTAAAGGAATTGGTATTGTATGGGGTCGTTGTTATTGGGATGCTCCCTCTTGGATAGATATTGCTTTAATGCTACCAGTAAGGTGAGCTTCGTGATATGCATACTCATTTTTTATATTAGCTACACTGGCTTATCCTTTCTCCTTTGATGAGGTGAACAATATTTTTCCCAACTCAACTACTTGGACATGCAGTTCCTTGTTTTTGTGTAGCCTTTGCTCTTGAGCTTCCTTGTATATGAGTTTTATTTTTTTATCCTAGCTTGATGGTCATTCTCCATGATCAATGGCTTTAATTAATCTTGATACCTCTCAAAAGAATAGTAGAGCCTTTTTAAAGAAATTCTTACATCATTGAGGACTGTCATTCTACCCCTTAGGTTCTTGTCATAAATGGATGCATGCATGCTTGTATGCGAGTCAGAGTGATAAGGATGTTAATGTGAGTATGAAAAGATGATATGAATATGAAAATGTTGCATGGAGATTTACACTTATGATTATAAACATACAAGGAATGACTCATGGATTGCATGAAATGCATCATCCTCGTGTCTAGTATGGCTCTCTGAGGGGAAGGGATCTATACAAATGGATGAATTATGCCCCACACCTCGGCATAATGGTGTTTGTTCACCATTACCCTAAGTTAATTATCTTTACATGTTTTATGCAAGAAATAATGCATGTGTAATGAGCATGAGAAATTATAAATTAGTAAAAGATGAAGGAATACTGGGTAAAAATGGAAGAAGGAAATCAACAAAAATAAATTGTAGAAATTGCCCTAATAATAAGCGCTATGATGCCTTGGGGCAAACATAAAAGGCCACTGATAATGCCACTTGCTTGCTAAAGTCTTGATTAGTGTAGATAGCATAACAATTGTTCAGGTTAAAATTATCCCAAAGGTCTTCTTGGGATGAAAATTAATGCTTGGGATAGTGACAACTTACTCGTCATCATCGATTACAAGTTAAAGTCAAACCATTCGTCAAACAACATGATGACTTGCTTGAGCAGATTTTGCCCCGCAGGAAGCAATACTAACATCAAATAGGAGCTAATTGACAACATTTGAATGTTATCTCTAAGAAAAGAAAAAAAAGCGTTAGCCATCGGTCAAACAGCATATTGGCTAATAGTATTGCAACAAATGTCATCATCTGGGGGAAGGAAATTTAGGCATCAGCAATGACATTTACTCATCATCGCCTACATAATAATGAATGATAAAGAGGAGTAAAGGTAAAAAGCGTTTTCTTGAATGTCTTATTTTTTGGGTCAATCTAGCAGCATTTTGGTGTGGCTTGACATAGTTTCGCTCTTATGATAGACATGGTATGGCAATTAAATTGACTCTAATAGGTTCCCAAATCACTTTTCTATTTGGTAAAGGTTGGCGAAAGGGGTTCGATTCAGGTGGATGTAATTTGCTATGCCTATATAGATAAAAAAGACACCATGGAGCATAAGTACTTTACACCCTAGAAGATATTGATAGCCCACAAGTAAGGAAAAGATACCATGGAAGACAATTAGCTCACTTCCACCTAATAAAGGTGCTAGTCTTTCTCCAAGAAAAGTATGATCGAGGGTCTAATGCGGATGTTGGTGCATAGTATGTCAAGGAAACAACAAACCTTTTGTTTTAGTCCCTATCACCATTTTATGGAAACTGTCTTAATCATTTTTTGGGCAGAAGAAAACCTTAGTAATTATGAGGAAGAAACGAATATACACAAAATAATGACCAAGAAATGTTAAGGCACAAAAAAGATAAACAAAGGGGATTACCAACAAATAATTATAAAAATCAAGGAAGCTAAGAATCTGATAAAATTTACTAGTTCAAAGCCTGACTTTTTAAATAATTCCCCAGTGGAGTTACAAAGCTATCACAAACCAGCCACTCGCACAGTGGTGCCTGACTTAAAGTAACGCAATAGAGAAGGTAAAGGGAAAGGGCTCACCTTTGGGTCATTCCTTGGTCTAGATTTAGATTAGGCATAAAGGAGTAAAGGTCGAGGGGAAGATTGTTAGAAGGATTGTTTGTCCAACTGATCTTGAATGGCCATTACAAAATGGCTGAAACTTGGAGTTGCCATCGATCATTTTAGGCTAGGGATGATCGAATACCTATTAAAATCGATGATTTTAAGTGACGAAACTCAAAACACTAATTTTATAAACTATGTTTACTAAAGTTTATTTTTATAAAGGGTCCAAGAGTCGGTTATATGTGGGGAAAGATTAGCACCCCCACGATACCCAAAATTGGTACCATATGGCTATAAGTTATCCAAGTCTCAGTTTTCCTTTGTTTTCTTTTATGGTCATTATTTATATGTAATGCTCTTCTTGTAAATGCAAATTTTTAAATATTAAATCTGAGTTTTCACAGTAAAAATTTAATTAATCCCTCTATATGCAACCTAAGAGGAAGGAGAAACATAGACGGTTTAGTGAAATGATCTTTGGATTGATTTACAAAATGATACTATAAATTAAGCATTTGAGGGATATTGACGTAGAACATTGCCTTGGATTTTATGAAATTCAAATTTAAAATCATGAATGCAAAATCATCATGGAAAAAGAAAATGTGTTTGTAAGGCATAAAAGAACATAATAAATGTTGCATTAAGGATGAATACACGAAAACATAGGAAAAGAGGGACGAACGAGATGTATCTTGTAGTTAGCCTTTGTTATTAAGGAATAACCAAATTGCCAATTTTAAGGCGTGTTTGGATTCGATGGTCATTTTTGGCAAAAAATTTGACAAAAGGTTTAAGGAAGCCCGAGGAAGAGAAAACTTAGGTTTTTGGTGAAGTTTTGAAAAGTGGGGTTGGAATATTCCCTCAAAAGAAACAAGGGTTAGAGAATCCCCTCAAAAAAGAAATTTTGAGTGATTTTTGAAAGCCAAAATTTTAATTTGTTTAAAGGAAAATGTATATCTTATAATTGAAAATCAATAATTTAAATAGAAAGTGGAAATTAATTTTGAAAAGCATTTTAGGTCTTGATCTGAGCCTACTAGGACTTATGTCATAACACAAAACTCCATAGGGAAAATCATTGAATAAATTTCAAGTCAGTTACATGACTTAAAAGGATGGGTCAAGAAAATCCTAGTAACTTTTATCAAATTCAAGAAAAGCATGGGGTAGCATCGTACTATTCATTTTCCCAAATTTATTTTGGTTTGGTCTAAAGGTTTCTAATGGCAAATAAGATACCATTGGAAAGGTAACTTAATAAAGACTAATGTAAAAATATTCCAAAAATCTTAGAAAATCATTTTATAGGCAAAATTAAATTTTTGATACCTAGTTTAAGCTGACATTGATAGTAAGAGATGGGAAAAAAACAATAATAAGCATAAAAAAATTGCCTTGAACTCATTCAGAATCATTAAATCAAAAGCAATACATGTTCAGAAAGGGAATTTTATGAACTTTTCAAGAAAAATATTTAAAAAAGCTAGGAAAATCATCTGAGAGGTTGTAATTGCCCAAACAAAATATAAAATCATCAATTCTAGGGTCAGGACCGCAAAGGTTCAAAATATCATAACTTTCATATTCAAAATGATCCTAGGGCAAACAAGGTATCTTTGGAAAGGAATTTTGAATCCCTTTCAAGGAAAAATGCCAAACAGTTCACATAAAAATCATTTGGAGTCCAAAAATAATTTTTAAAATTGGGATCACAATGCTGTCAATGCCAAAACAAGGGTTTCCTCGAGTTTAATGCTTTTATAGTCGTGTGTCTAAGTATCGAATGTAAGGATGTCCAATTACAAAGGTCCATGGTACTGAAGTAATGGACCAATCCAACTCCAGGAGAGTA
>JBBYHL010065183.1:11560-38288 GCA_038381835.1 Adansonia madagascariensis | reverse complement strand
TCGAATTGGGATCTAGTTCTAGTTGAGTCCAAAATGTATATTGACAAATTTTATAATTGTTCGAATTTTATCCAACTGGAAATATGGGTAAATTTTACACATAGGTCTAGCTTGGATATTCAAAGATACTATACAAGTCCGGACAAGTCCATCTTAATTTTCACACAGAATAATAGATCTTTCATTAAAAAAAAGAGATCGATTCCTCTTAAAAATGATCAATCATTCTTAAAAAGTTATCAATCTTTCTTAGAAAATGATTCATCTTTCTTAAAAATTTATATCACTAATAGTAAAACTATTTAAGTAAGGTCTAGCTTAGATCATAGATGCTATGCCCTTCTTGCATGTCATATGTTTTAAATTTTAAACGGGCCTTAAGTTCCTGTCGAAATCTATTTTTTGATCTTATATTTTTTGTTTAAACCTTCCAAATATTGAAAAAACTTTCAAATTTAAACAAATAATTTGACCATGAACAAATTTACTTCAATTATAATAGTATTTTCATTATTATTTGCAAAGTAGAACGCCTCTTTAAGTCTTAGAACTGTTAGTTATGAATAGAAATTTCTAAATGACCTCAATTAAATGGCCAGCCAACTAATGCAATTATTGATTTTGGACAGATTTGTAGTTTCATTCTTTTGGATGACACTTTCTCACTATATTTTTTTTAAGGGTTGGGGGAACAGCTGTTGTTTTTGTATTTTCACTCAAAAAACAGGTGTACTGCAAAGAAAATTAAAGTTTACGGGGAGGTAAACCCTAAATCTTTGACAACTAATATTTAATAACGTTCAATAGACTGCTAACTTTGCTTGTTTATATTAATGATAGTTTTTAATGCATAATGCCACAGAAATGCCTACCACAACAAATTAGCAAAGTTTGATTATTTTCCAAATATAATCTTCATTTTTTTTTTTTTTGCGTGAGTGTAATTTCTTTTCATTTTTCTTTTTATTGCATGAATTAAGGTTATGAATTTTTATTTTATTATTACAAGATCTTATCGCTATAAATATTCTATTTGTTGTTAAATTTTTCTGAGCTGGATGCTGTAATTTATAGAAAATGCATACTCAAATTTATTTGGAAGAGCTAGATGACAAATATCTGAGGGAATATTACTTTAAATTATAAAAATAGGATTTTATTTATCTATTTTTTATATTTAATTTGTATAATTTCATAAAAATAAAAATTTATAACCTAATTTCAAGTGATAAAAGATGGAGGGCTTGTTTTAATTTTTTTTTTTAAGTTTGAAAATTTATTTGAATATTTTTTCTTTTTCTTTCTTTAACTATTATTCTTTTTTTCTACAATAAATTAAAAAAGGCTAAATTGTTGCAAAAACAAACAATTCGATAGTTCAAATAGAGACATAAATATTTTATTCTTGAAACACATTCTATCGTTTCTTTTCATTAATAGTTTTTCAAAAATCCAACTCGTCGATTCACTTCATTAAAATTTTCAAATGACAAAAAAAGAAAAAAAAAAAAAAAGAAGTGATGTTCATTTCAAGTAGAACGAAAATCTACAAGATCCCGCCAACCAAAGGCCTCCAAAGTTTTTCTCCTTTATTTTCCTTTGTCACAAAATAACATAAAATATATAAATAAAATATTTTAAGAGTTTATTTTTTTTACACCGTTTATAGAATTCTTAATGCTAAATCTGCAAATAGAATTTTAACGAATTCATTTTTTTGATACATTGATCGTGTAATTTTTAGTTCCACAAGTAAAATTAAAAAGTTATCACATGTTTCATTTATTTTTTAATTTTTTAAAATATATCCTACAAGGGTGTTTAGCATGAACTAATCATCCAAAAATTAAGGTCATTTGCATTCAAGTCACTTTGTTTGTTGGCAATTAAGGAATCTCATGCAAGAGTAATGTTAAATCACTAGGGTGTAATTTTACTATCTTAAGATTGTGTTTGGTATAATTTTTAACATGACCATGGTAATCTAATCGCCAAAGTAATCTTATTACTAGGGTAATCTTATCACTATCATAATTTGTAATCACTTCCTTTAGTTAATAATTAATAATTCCTGGAAATTAAAACTTACGATGCTTAGTGTTACTAAAAATCTAATATTATTTTCTTCAAAAGTACCAAAATAACCATGCATATTGTAATAATTAAACAACTTAATGATTTCAACGTTATTCAAAAATAATAATTTGTAAAATATTAGTTAATCTTTTATTTACTTTATAATTAGGTATGACTAAATCATAAAATTAACAAATATATTTACTAGTAAGAAAACCAACACTAACACTAATAGTATAAATTATGTAAAAACATTTAAAACGCTACACCCATTAAAATCATAATTAAAGAAAGCAAAAATATGTGTTATACATATCTAATATTTAAAAAAAGTTAAAAAGAATACATAAAATACTATTTGAATTTGGTACAACAAATATTAATCTAAAAGTATAAAAATTTAAAATATAAAATAAATATAATTTTGAGAGATATTAACTTTTTAATTCACAAATTAAATCTGTAATATAGACTGTAATTAATTTTACATATCACTTCACCTTAATAAATAAAATTTCTTACCCCTTTAGATGGGAATTAGATCACCCTTGGCAATGATCTAATCACTATCGGTGATAAAAGATCATTACCACTAAGTATCACTGAGTATTTATCAAATATAATGATATATTCACCATGGTTTTAGAGTGATCACAAAATATCAGATAATACTTTTGAAATAGTAGTAAATAAAAAAATGTTTAACGGTATTGGAAAAACTATTTGAATGAAGTTAACATTTCATGTGATATAAAATTTTAAACTTTATACAAAAATGACCTAACCCAACCCATAAACCAAACCTAGTTTTTGTAATTTTGAATAAAATTTAAAATTTCATATCACATGATATGTCAGTATTTTATCAGTATTTAAATAGTTTTTTAATATCGTTAACTATTTTTCTTATTTACTATAATTTCAAAAGTACAAGGATTAAAATACAGAATTTAATAGTATAAGAACTAAAGTACTTTTTTAACTATGGTACAGGGACTATCAGTAGATATTCACCAACTTTTTCAATTTATTTGACCAATGAACAACTAAATCAGATAAGAGACATGTTCGAACTATGGTGTAATCTTATTGTTGAGTTTCCACGCGAGTGCATGTATCATAAATAAGTAATATAGTGATAGAGTGTTGATCCCACAAGGAATTAATACCAAATTTATTAAGTACAAAAATTAAAACAACTCAATCTTATTCAAACATACGATCAAAAATTATAAATTAAAAATCATAATAATAATAATAAAGAAGCAAATAACAAATAATAAAAGCCTAAAATTATAATTTACCTCAAATTTTCATCTGAATAAAATCTTACTCTCTTAACTTGATTAATGATAATAAATTGCTAACCGAGAGTTCTAATTTATTTATAAGTATCTTTTGATGGTCTTATAAAAATATCTCTCTTAAACAATTTACTATATTCCCATACAAATTAAATTAAAGAGAAAATCATTAAACTTAAACTACAATTTGGTTACATATAACATGCTCGTATGTTCCTATATAACATGTAGATCAATTCATTATAGTAAATGAATATGAAACATATGTCATTCAATTTAGGCCTAAAAATAAATTTTCCTTTTCTAAGTTCATTAGGGTTACCAAATCAATCTAATTGGTGATCAAGCAACTAAAAGCATTAAGAATAAGATTGAACAAACAACTCAAATATCATTAAATCAATAAAATAAAATAAAATAAACTACATTCTAAGCTCCATTGTAATCCTAGAAAAATAAATCTAATTCATAATAAATAAAGAAAATATAAAACCAAGGAGTTTCACTATCATAAATAATGCAAGAAAGATAAAAAGAGTAAATAAAAAGAGAAAACTAAGATTGGTCAGATTGTTGATCTTTATGTTTCTCCAAAATCTCTTTAGTTTCTTGAATATTATGATGTCTCATTTCCTCTTCAAGAAATTAAGTAAAAAGATTAAAGAAAACTAAAGTCTACTCTTTAAATCTCTAACCTAAAAAGTACTATATATAGCCAAAACCCTAAAAAAGAGAAATTTAGCATGCAAGTAGCTTGAATAATTTATTTTTGAAAGTTGTCAAACTAAGTCTACTTTGCTTTTTTATTACGGTGTTGCACTTTTGGAAACTTTTTCAAGATTTGACCTATAAAAATATAGAAATGCTTAAATAGCTATATAATTTAAATATAAGGAATGTAAGTAAAACTTATATAGAATAAACCAAAAAGTAGTTAAATATAACTAAAAACCTTTAAGACTTTACTATTTTAATGCACATAATAAGACTAAATCTGTATTCATATTAGAGTTATTGAATAATTTGATATTATGAGTTAAGATATCAATTTAATAAGAGAAATGTCAGAAAAACCTAATTAAAATAATAGTTATTTACACACTTTCATATTGAAAAAATACAAAAATTTGAAAAAATTAACAACTTTTTAAAAAAGAAAACACTCTCAATTTCTTAAAGTACTTTCATATTTAAAACATACTAAACTTAAAAAAAATATAGCTTAATTCATTCTTAAAAAAGTTCCCAATTTCTTAAAAGCTACTCCAAAAAAATACGCACTCATTTCACTAGCTGCACACTTTCAAAAATTTTTTTCCTATCTTTTTCAAATATTTATCTATTAACTTATTTAATTAGATGTATTTTTTATGATATGTTTTTTCCACACATTGGGTGTGCCTAATTCTAGTAACCATATCTATATCTATCTATACTATTATAACGTTTTTGACTGAGTTTGTGACACCAACTTAATTGATAAAATTATTAAAATTTAAATAAAATATTAATGATAAATATAGATTTAAGGATTTTTAATCTTTTTGTACGTTTTAATATTTTAAAGAAAACTACCCACTTGTACATAAAAAATAACATCTTATACACCTAAAAAACTACTAAAAATTATTTTTTTTAGAAGAAAAAAAGAAAATAACACTCACATAGTGAATACCAAATTTTAGTAAGTATAAATAAACCAAGTTTTCAATGTATCGATCAAAATCAAGTTAATTCATAATTCATCTGTTTTAAGTTTTTAGGATTGGTTTGCTTAGTTGGTGTCCACCCGCATTGATTAAAAAATATTTAATTACTACTTAAAAAATTTACATTTAACATTTATTGAATTCAAAAAAGTAGTTTATTGATTAAAAATTATTTAATTAATCTTAAAGGAACTTACCACTTTCTCCCTTACTTAACTTACTTCAATCAACTAAACGATATTTCGTCCTTTTTTAATGAAATTTTAATACTTTATCTTTTGTTGAGTGGAGCAGCTTTGACCAAGATTTCATTGAAGAAGATAATTGAAGTTTAACTATATAGATAAAGCTGTAGAAGCATGAACTATGCTGCAGTTTAAGTAAGTAGTGTATTACTTTGAAATTTCCTTTGTATAATTCATTTGTACTAATTCATGCATGATTTAAGCTCTCTCTCTCTCTCTCTCTCTCTCTCACATATACACACACACACAGAGTTGCTTGTCTATGGCTTTTTCTTATAGGACTATTGACGATTCCATATCAAAGTTAATATTAACTGTGCTTGAGTAGTGCATTTTTTTTACTTTTGTTCAGATGATTTTGATCAGCGGATCAAGCATGACTTCTACTAAGACATGACGTAACCATTTTGAGCACAACATCGAGATTGCCAGTCGTTTTCCTTTAATTATGCCCTCTTCATTGTTCTTCAGCTTTATAATAGTTTGATTGGCCAGAACCAAATGAACTGTATTACCACGAAATTTTCCAAAAATAACCTTGTTGGAATCTGTAGCTCATCTCGGCAATTAATACAGAAAGCTTATTTTGAGTTAAGACGATTCCTTCCCTGTTAATTGGCTGCCAATGCCCTCTAGTGATTTATTATTACTTCATATTGGACTTGTAGGCTACAATTGTGCGTGGAAATGAGGAAGGGCCCCCACAAGATCGATAACTTGCCAGTGTTATCAGTGTTGGACGGGGCTGAAATCCCATTTTTAAGCAGGAAGCTATGTATAACTTGATTCGTTTCTCATATTGGGAGTTATTTTACTTGAGCAGTTATGCCAAGGATGTAGTGAGTCTTGATTTGCAAAACTGTCAGCATTGGAATCGTTTCATTAATTTATGATTATTCATTCTAATTATTTCCTACAAATCTTGTGGGAAATTGCTTTGAAGTTGCAATTCTACTAATAAATATCTCTGCTTTATATTTGAATCCTTCTATTCGAAATTATTCTGCAGGATCCCTTCCTTTTTGTTTATTTAGTTTTGATTTTATTGTTTGGTTAGATGTAAAAATGTTGATTCTATTGGAATTGAATTGCTTGCTTAGTTGTAAAAATGTTGATTCTATTGGACTTGGAGTCCCTTTTAAATTGTATTCTCTCAGCATCCATGGTCCAAACTTTTATTGCTTTATGTATTCTTACCTTTGGTCATTTTGTAGACCAGACACTCATGACCTTCAAGAATTTAATTAATTTGAATAAATCATTAGCTTTGTTCCTATCATGTTTCATTTTCCCAGGAGTTTGATTCCATAGGAAATGATGATTAGCATATATATATGTATATACACTAACACACACGCACGCACCCCAAATAAAAATGTACGTCATACATGTATGTAAATAATTTTATGCAAAATTATGAATATTGAATTTCTACTCTTTGTAATATATTTTAGGTCCCTGATGACTCCAGTGCTCTAAATTTGCCACCATGTGCAAGAAATAGCTCACTAACGTGCAATCATCAACTTAATCAAAATGAAGATGGTAAATTTCTTCAATGCTTTGTTATTCTACATTGACTTCATTACTTAATTGCTTTTAATTGTATAATGTTTTTTTTTTTAAATTTTATACAGATATTGCTCCATAGGCATACACATGTGATCATGTACCTTTGGACTATTTTCCGACTACTTATTTACTTTATGTATTTGGACTGTTTATTTCGTTTCACGTATTGACCATTTAATTTGTCAAAGAATATAATTATTATAATTTATTTATAATTTTATTTTAATATTATTAAACATTTTCTACTTTTTTATGATGTTCTTACTTTATACCGTCGCTTTAAGCTCTATGCGGACACCACAGGTATGATTACATTTTAAATAATTGGGCTCTATACCGACAGATCTCACTATTGCTATATGTTTAATTATATATTTAACAATTAGTGGGTATAGATAAAAGTTAAATTGGCTAACACAAGTGTCTATATCGACAGTGACATCTTTAGTGACACTTAAGATTATTGGTATAAATTATAAACCTTATTCTGATAGTTGCTTTTTTGTCGGTATAGATTTATATTGATGAAGGTTTTACTGATGATTAAAATTTTATTGAAATAGTTATCTTAACCGTCGGTATAAGGTTTTAGACATATAGTAACGGTTTTTTTATTTTTACTGACGGATTTTTAACCGTCAATATATGTCAATGTGTTTGTAGTGTTAATTGCATTTTTTTCCTTTAATATCATCTTAAACCGTGTGATGACATTGATTAACATTTTCCTTTTGTTTTAATATTTTTATAAATTTACATTATGCTATTAAATTAAATATTTTTTAAAATATTTATTTATTAAAATAATATTTTTATATTTAAACCTTTTTTTAATTAGATCCGTTGATTGAACCATATTAATTGTTGAGAACCGACGTACGCCTATTCAACTTTGGATCCATTCTTTTTTTTCATTCATTTGTTTCATTAGGATTTTCTCTTCCGTTCTCTATAATAGTAATCTATATACAATACCGAAAGCAACCATCTGAATTGGGTAGTCGATTAAAGGGCAATTGCTTTACTATGACGCATCACAAGTGGAACACTATTGCTTTATTATTATTGTTGTTGTTGTGGCGTTAAAAGAAAGCACAAACAAAGTGAGGGAAGGAAAGAGAAAGAAAAGAAAGAAAAAAAAAAAGGAAAGAGAAAGATTCATATATTTATGTTGTTTATATCTTAATAATTTATTTTTATAAATTTTAATATATTAGTGTATTCATATAGTGTTTATGTTATTTTTTCGTCTCATATCTTACTTTAGCCTTTTGTTCATATTGTATTCATGTCATATAATTATGTTTATTATAAATTGTTAAGCTTAATTGATACTATTTAAATAACTACTAATTTTGTGTCATGCATTGTAAATGATTGGCTTCTAAATTTTTTTAAGAAAAGAAAAGACATATTAATTTTTTATTTTTGTACTATTGAATTGAAAAAAAATAGTGTATCGATAAATAATAGATAAATTTTAAAATATTAAATAATAATAATATGAGAAGAGTTGATTGTAATTTTTTTAATTGTTAAGTATTGAATCAAAAGAAAAAATATTATGAAGTTTAAATAGTAAAAAAAACACTGTACTAAATGATAAATAAGTTATGAGTTACCATATGATAGTTGTTAGATTTATATTTTACTATTTTTATAACTTTTGATACTAAATGAATGATAGATGTCAGCACTGTGCCCCTCCCTGAAAGATCTTCACAGATTGGGATGTAAGTGTGACTTAAAAAATATTATGCATGGAGATAAAATTCTTGACGAGGATGTGTCCTTTTGATCGGGATTTTTCTTTTGTAATTCGGGAGAGGGACATTTGATGAATCGCTCATCTGACTAGTCTTAGATGGCCACCACGAAGCGGCCAATGCTTGGAGTCCTCATCGATCAATGCGGTTAGGCGTGATCGAATGCCTATTGAAATCGATTTTCTGAGTCACGAAACTCAAAATGAACATCCCATGGTTTTGCATAAGTCGGGGATTCTATGCTTGGATTCAATAGTTGGTTACGCATAAGAAGGTACGAACCTCCTTGTAATGCCCAAAATCAGCTACCTTTCTAGCCATGTCTTAACTTAGTTTTGGTTCCCTTGGTTTTGAATTGTCATTATTTAAATATAATCCCTTTGTTATGCGAGAATTTGAATAAAAAGAAATCTAGGTCTTAGATGAAAACTTGAATCATGTATGCATTGCAGAGAGATGAGGAACATAGGGATCTTTTTGATTAAATGTTCTTCGAATTTAATTTTAAAAATTGGATATTTTGTGTCAAGCACTAGAGAGATACTAACACGAAACATTGCCTTGTAAACTCTTTTAAATGATTTTCAAAATATGAATGCAAGATGACCATAATAAAGGAAACATCTTAGTAAGATGATAAAATGAGATAATATTACACAAAGTAAATCATACAAAAAAGGGAAGAGGAGAAAAGACGATCAGAATGTATCTTGTAATTGTCTACTCGATTATATGTATCGATTATCTACAAATAATCGAGTAGACAATTTTGGAGACATGTTTGGATCCATTGATTAATTAAGGTGCAAAAACCAAGTTTAAATTTTGCAAAAGTTTAAAGTGACTCGAGAGAGAGAAAATTTGATTTTTTTTATTTACAAATTTTGAAAAGAGGGATTGGAGTATCCTCTTAGAAACTGGGGTTGGAGTATCACTGAAAATGATAATTTTAGTGACTTTTGAAATTTGAATGATGTTTGTAAAAGTAGGGACGAAATATCCCCTCAGAAGACAAGGTTGGAGTATTCCCTCGGAAGGTAGGTTGAAGTATCCCAATAGATGAAAACGTTGATGATTTTGGAAAAATGAGCTTGAAGAATTTATCATGACAAAGGTTCAATGATTTCTTGACAAAATGTCAATTTTCACAAATTCTTGATGAAATAAGTGATTTTTGATTAAAAAGAAAATTGATAAAAATAAAGGTGACATGATGAAGGTTGCTTATGCCTTGATCTGGACCTATGAGGTTGAAATAAATATTTTGACTCAAAAGGACTAATCAATGCCACTTAGATACAGTCAAATGCCTCGGAGTGGAAATTTGAAAAAAAAAATCAATTAATTTCAACTAATGCTAAAAACAGCAGCATCAGGCTATCCTCTTTTCCAATTTCATTTTGGGTAAATTTAGAAAGTCTAGGAGTCTGGTGAGGTACCATTGGAAAAAGGCGTCTCGATAAGATTTAATGTAAAAAGATTTTAAAATCATAAAAAATCACATTCCAAGTGGAAATCATTTTTAAATTTGGGTTTAGTGTGACACAACTGCATGAGTAAAGGAAAAGGGTGTGGCAAACTTTGAAAAATCATTCCTAATTCATACGGAACCAATAGATCAGAAATGATTACCTTTCTAGAAAGGAATTTCACATATTTTTTAGGAAAATATGTTAAAAATTCATAAAAATCATTTGATAGGCCAAAATGGCCCAAACAGAATGTCAATTACTAATTCTAGGAGTTTCAAAAAGCATTAGTTTGAAAAATCATAACTACCTTATTCAGAATCATCCAAAGGAAAATGAGATACCTTTAGAAAGTTAATTCAATAACCTTTTAGGGAAAAATATCAAAAAATTCATGAAAAATAGTTTGAAGTTCAAAAATGATTTTTCAAGTCTTGACTACAATGCTATCAAGGGAAAAAGAGGGGAATTTTTTGGTTTCTTGAATTTCTTTAGGCAAAATTCGCTCCATAGACATCCAAATGTCTGTGACAAAAAGAGGGCTTCACAAGCATATTTACATAGTCTCAGAGTAGTTTGGGATAATGAAACAGCTCATTGACCATGTCATCCAATACAAGGATTTTAGGCAACAAATTAAGGCACAAACAATTTTAAACACTTGAAAGGCATTTTGTTTTTGAAAACAGAACATTTGGCCTTAATAAACCTTGAATCCAAATAAGAAAAACTTTATTTTTCCCTAATATTGGAAGTCTAGTGAATAAAAAAACCTTAAATCCATGTTAATCCTCATTATTAAGGTTAACATGGCCTTAACTTGGTAGGAAAATAGATTTTTTAACAAGCAATAAACAGATTTTTTAACAAGCAACAAAAAAACATTTTGACAAACACAAGATGAACTAAATATGATGCTTATGACAATAAACATGGGAGGTGTTCGAGTAAGTAAAAATGATATCTAAGCATGAAAATTATGATAACATGTGATGAGATGAGCATGAGAATGCATGGAGATGCCAAGATATGTTTATGGAGACATGAAACATGATACGAGTATAGAGGAAATGACATAAGCATGTGTTGGAAATTTTGACGACAGCAAGAACACATGATTTTAGGCAAGAAAAATGCATGAATATATTAAAATGTGCTTATTGAGACATAAAACATAATATAAACATCAAGGAGAATGCTTTCATAACATGAACATAAGATGGAAATTTCATAATAGTATAAAAACATGATTTATAAGCAAGAAAAATGCATGAGCATATGAAAACAAGTTTATAGAGGCATAAAACATGCTATGAACATAAAAGATGATGTTTCCATGACATGTATATAGATTGAAAATTTCATGACAACATCAAGACATAATTTTTTTAAGCATGTATGCATGACAAGACATCAAGAAAAGTGCATGGAACCTACAAGGGGTCATGGTTGCATAAAAGGGTTATTAGCATGGTGAAAATCATGAAAATGGAAACAAAATGAAGAAACAAGCTAAGAAAATATACCAATAATAGCTCTAGCAACTTTTCCTCCCAAAAGATGAAGTTTTTTCAAGCAAAGTTGTTGCCTTTAAAGCTTTTTCAAGAAAAGTTGTTGCCTTTGAAGCTTTTTCTTACTTGCTATGAGTTAGCAAGAAGAAAAGCAAGCAAAAGTGGCTTAAAATGGTGTTTTGGGGGTGTTCTTTAGAAGAGTTATGGTGAGCTACGAAAATGGAAAGGGTTTTAGGGTTTTTTTTTTCCTTTTTATGGCTGAAGAATGTGTTTAAAGTGCATGTGAGTTTGAATGTTTGTAAGCTAAGTGTTTGCTAAGAATCTTTTTTGGTTAAGCCAAAATTGGTTTTATATGGCCATGTGAACAGTAAAGACAAAATGCAAAAAGCAAGGGCATTTTAGAGTTGTGATATATGTACTTCTAATGTGGACAAGGTACTATGCTTAACTGTCCATTAAATCTATTACCTGGCTCAACAAAAGTAGTTGGTCGAAGCCATTTTTGGCAGCTAAGCAATGAGAAAGTCTAAGGTTGCTCTCTAACAAATTGAATTAAGTCATGAAAATGTCCCTTATCATGGCTATTTGGACCTTAAGAATTTGATTAAGCCTTATTATGAGTCCATGCTAAGGCCCACTATAAATTTGGATGACTTTTGGTGCCAAAAACATGGTCCGATTCATGTTTTAGTGTTGTGGTACTAGGATTTGAAAAAGGCATGAAATAGGCAAAAAAAACTTAGGTTATCGATATAAGGCTTCTTGTATTGATACCAAGTGCAAATTTTAGCTCCAGGTATCGATACAATGAAGCTTATACCGTTACCTAGCCTTCCTATATTGATACAATGAGTCTTATATCGATATAGAGTTTAAAATTTTCCCAAATATCGATACTTTTTGGCTTGTATTGATACAAAGTCATGATTTTAGCTTCCAAATAACCTAGTTTCGATACAAAGCCTCTTGTATCAGTACCATAGCCAAAAGTATCAATACATGGTCTTTTATATTGATACAAACAATGGTTTTAGGATTTTGATGGCGTGGAAGCTTTGTATTGAGACCTTTGTGCCATGTGTCGATACCCATTCAAGCAACTACGGATTTTACGCATCTCTGACTTCTCGAACACCTTATTTCAGCTAGAAATGATGGATGACTAACTCGTGCTTGCTTAAATGACCTTGATGACACCTTGAATAATGACTTTTGATATTTTTTTCTCTTTTTCTTTTAATAAGGCCCCTAAGCATTTAAAACATTTCCCCCTAAAAAATTTTTCACCTGGTGCCGTGTCATTTAATAGTGCCTGGCAACATGGCATCTGATAGTCTCTTATTTTTATTTTTATTATTTTGTTTCTATCATTATTCTGTTAACTCCCGAAATGTAAAAAATTGGCTGGATAAAATGGGGTGTCTAAAATAGATACCAACATAATCTAAATTAATTAAATTTTAATATCATCTTATTTTTACATATAAGATATATATTGTTATTTTGTAAATAACAAAATGTAAAGTGCATTTAAATTTCAAATATCCATAATAATTACGTCAATTTAATTCGCAATAAAGTTTTATGATCTTTATCTTTTTATAGAAAAAAACACAAGAAATAAAACAAAAAAATTTGATAAATGTGAATACATTTATAGATAAGGGGTATGTCATTATTTGTCTATAAGTTTACAATATGTTCACCTTAGGCAGTAATGATGAGATCATTAGAGCTAAAAAAATCATGTTTGACTAGTAAGTTCGATGTGAAAGATATGGGTGTAGTGGATGTGATTTTAAAATTAAAATTTCTAAATCATAAGATAGCTTGGTATTGACTCAAGATCATTACGCAAATATGATCCTTTAGAGTTTAATAAGAACGATACCAATATAGCCAAAACAGCTATAGATGTAAATTTACATTTAAGGAAAAATACTTGTGATGCAATATCTCAAGTTGAATATTCGCGTATAATTGGTAGCTTAAGGTATCTGATAAGCTATACAAGACCCAACATAGCTTACTCAGTAGCAAACTGAGTAGATTTAAAAATAATCCTAGAGAGGATCACTAGAAGCCTATTGTCACGGTACTTAGATATCTAAGATATATCTCAAATTATGGAGTGCACAATACGAGATATCTGACAGTACTTGAAGGACACAGTGGTGTAAATTGGATTTTAGATCCTAAAGACTCAAAATCCACTAATGGATTTTTCTTTACTACTAAAAGAGCTACAGTGTCTTGGAAATCTTTTAAACAAATGTGTATAGCCATAGCTAGGTTTATGATGGAATCTAAGTTTATTGCTTTAGATAAAGCTAGAAAAGAAACAAAGTGGCCTCAAAATTTTTTAGAAGATATTCCATGTTGGCCAAAACCTGTGCCAGCAATGTGTATATGTATTGACAGCCAATCTGTAATTCGTAGGGCACAAAGTTGTTTACAGAATGGTAAGACTCAACATATTCGTCGAAGACTACTATGAGACAATTGATCTCAAATGGGATTATCTCTATTAATTATGTGAAATTAAAGGATAATATCATAAATCCAATTGCAAGAAAAGGCTTAATAAAAGAGCAAGTCTATAAATCATCGAGAGGAATGGGAGTTAAGCATATATATTAAAACTTACATAATAGCAAACCTACCTAGTTGACTGAAGATCCCAAGATCTAGGTTCAAAAGGACAATTGAATTATGTTAACTTAGTGTGGGCATTGAAAGAGTTAAACACTCTTGCGTATTCCTATGGTGAATTAGTGCTACTTGTATATGTGCTAGGTTAAGCTATGCTTTTAATGATTCTTATAGCTTGATAAAGTCAAGTACGAGTATTGCAGGATACTCTTGATAAGCAATCACCTACATAAGTGTGAAACATGACCATTTCTATGAAAATTGATAAGGCTGAATTCTCTAAAGCACTCCCTGAAATTAAGAAGTGTTCGGGGCCAAAATGAACACAGGTGTGAGAACTAAGGGTGTTCAAAATGGGATTGTGTGACACCTATTATCTTAACTTACAAGAAAGGTTGAATAGTTCAGGACATCAAGTTCACTAGTTAGCTGAGTAAATTCGATAGTTGTTGTTATGGAAGGTTTAAGGCCAAAAGCTATATATCCTAATGCAATAACCCTTTAAGTTAGTCTTTTTCATATTCCGGGTCAGTTTATCATTTTATTCGGACAATTTCTTATATGTGGAAGATTGTTGAATATCAATGGCCCAAATTATATATAAATACAAAACATTTATACCAAGATGTAGGTTGTCATATGTGGATACATAGTGCATAAATATGTTGAACGATAGAAATCAGTGGTAAATAGGAAATTATTCTCACAATACCTACTTGAAGAGGAACAAAAGTTGGTTCTTGGCACGTGTGTAAGCAGGCTTGGGCTTCATTTAATGGTCAAGTGGGCCTTATCTTTTTAGAGTCTAGCTTGTTAGCGTTAGGCCCAACCCAACCGAATTTTAATTTAGTTTGGATAAGATATCATATCTAATAAGACAATTTTGAATTTTAAAAAGATTATCCTATTTTGAATTTTAAAAACATCACCTGGTTTTAAATTTTAAATCAAGATGGATATAGTTACTACTATTGCGTTATTTACTCTAGGAAAATCAAGGCCGTCGTGGCTTTTTAATTGAGAAAAAAAAAGGAAATAGTTTTTCATCTACTTCTCTGCATCTGCATCGACTCATAGCCATTGTTGTCTTTAAGAGAGATTAAAGCACATTTTTGGTTCGTAGTGTTATCGTCAATAAGTATTGTCAACCAGTAACATGATTAAGGAGGCCTAAAAGATGAGTTGTGAATACAGTTAAGCACCGGAGAGGCAGGCATATTTCGTCTTAAGGTCAAAGGTTTCAAACTTTGACTTGACCAATTCTTTAGATTTGATAAAATCAAATTTTTTGTACCGTTCATCTGCCTAATTAGTTTATTTTATTTATTTCATATATGTATGTGTAATTGTTTATTTGTGTACACAATATATATAGCACCCAACAAAATTTTTAGAAATAATTTTTCATCTTTTGAAGATAATTATTAACCAGCCTTAATTCTTTTTATAGTGATATATTAAAGTAAATTATATTGATATATTATACAACAGACAAGTGTTAATATTGTGTAATATATATAATCTATTTTTGTCTATCAAAAAAGCTCTAAATATAGTAGCAATATATATGGAGTATATAGTAGCTTATTGATTAATTTTGCTGGTTGGCAAACGGACAAGCAATAAGAAATAAAAAAGGCGATTATTATGATAAGGTCACATGGCTTTGTTTAATCAGCTTAACTAATGAAAAAGCTTAGATCCATAAATTAGATCATATAAATTATAATTTGGTTAATAAATTAAGATCATACTATTATAGAGTGATGATATACATAGTGATTGCGTAGAAAACATCTTAGATCTTTCTTCATGTTTGTTAAAATTATGTGTTCATATTAGATGTATTGGTCATCTATAAATTTGTATACTATCATGAAATTATATAATACTGTTTTTTTTTAATTTTTTAAAATTAAATTATGATAATTTATTTCGTTACAATCGTGAACCACTGTAATAATTTTGTTATCTGAGATTTAAAATTGATGAATTGATAAAATTTAGTTAATAATTTTATAATAGAAAAAACAATTAATCAGTAATTACGGTATTTAAATTAAAATTTCAATAAATGAAACACTAAATTTTATTCAAGTTATGTACATTTTTAAAATATAATTTATTTCATGAGTTTTATTAGTCTCTCAAGTTTTACTATTTTTTATTTCATTTTTTATTTTTTTGGAACTTCTTTATTTTATTTGGGAAATTTTGTCCAAGTTTTTTTTTTTAAATAAAAACATTTTCACATTAAAAAAATTTTTTGGTATTAAGTCACATTAAAAAAATTCTTATCCAAATTAGTGAAATTTAAAATTTTTATTAATTCAATTAGAACTTAAACGATTGCAACATATCTCCATAGGGAATATTAGAAAACAAATTAATAGATTTATTAGAATATAATAGGACGTAATAATATTTTAATTAGATAATAAATTTTAAAAATTTAATAAACGATATATACAAAAGGAGTCCTCCACATTTTCTACAAAATCCAATAATAACTAATATTTTTGTTTGATAATTGTATTATTCCTTCACATTATCCAATAGTTTTTATTTTATTTGAAAAAAATTCGAGAGATAAAAAAATTCTTAGATATGATATGATTGTGTTTGCATGTTACATTTTGTGCTTTTTCAAATTAATTATATAAATATAGATAAAAAAATTATTAAATGTGTTAAAGTATTAAATATGATTACAATATGTATATTAAACATATAATATTTATCACATTTAAATATATTATTTTTATTAAATATATTGTATCTGTATCATATAATCATTTTTATTTATTACCTTTTTATTAATCATACCTGTATCATATTTTCTTATAATTTTCAAAGAGGATAATATCATCAATAGCATTTGAAGTTTACTAAATGTTCCAATGTATTACGTATATTGATCCTAAAGATATAGGTGACGTAGCTTTTATATTCAATGACTAATTGACACGTGACACCATATATGATGCCATGTGTATCAATAAAAAAGAAAAAAATTTTATTCAATGAAAACTTAACACATAGCTTCTTATAATGGTGTTACATGCATTAGTAAAAAAAAACTTTTCTCTTTTTTTCTTTTTGATAAATATTTTGAATAAATTTAATAAATATTTTAATATATTAGAATCATAAAATAATTTAATTTTCTAAAATTTTAGATACTAAAAATTATTTAATAAGTAGATTTAATTTTTATATTTTCAAATAGTTTTTATTATATATTTAAATTTGCAACTTTAAAATAATTTTGTAGTTTTTAATTTTAAAAATAAATCTTATTTTTTAATATTTATAATTTTATAATTTTTATAATTTTAATATATTTTATTAAAAATAGATATTCATTTAAAAATATAAATTAAATATTCTATATTTTAAAAATGATTTTCATTCCATATTTACTTTTAAAAATTTTTTTAAATAATTTTTTATTTTAAATGTAAAAATTATTAAAATTATATTTTTAAAATTTACATCCATTTTTAATAAAATATATTAAAAATATAAAAAATTTAATATTATATTTTTTAAAATTAATACATGATTTTTTTAAAAAAAAATTGAAAACTGCAAAATTATTTTAGAACTACAATTTTAAATATATAATTAATATTTTTAAATATAAAAATATTAAATGTATCTATTAAAAAATTTAATATATGAAATTTAAAATTTTTAAAAATTATTTTTTAAAAATTTAATAAAATAAAAAATTTTATTTTATGTTTTTATCTTTTAAATATTTATTAGGTTATTAAAAATATTTATCAAGAAGAACAAAAAGGAAAAAATGACTTTCTATTTATATACGTAGTGCCATTATATGATGCCACATGTCAAATTTGCATTGGTTACCAAATAAAAGCAATTGTATTTTTATAATTCATGTGACAATATTATGTAGTACCGCATGCTAATTTTTTATTGAATAAAAAATGTCTTATTATCTTCTATTTAATGATATTATAATAATATCAAAATAATAAAATTTTAAATATTTAATTAGATATTTTTAAAATATTTGATAAATTTTAAGATCATTGTTGATATTTATCTCTTTCCAAAATTATCAGCTTGGTATTTTTTTTTATTTTTTTTAAGTTGTAGACTAGTGATAGTGCAGTACTACTAAAAAGTATTTAAAAAAAAATAAAAAGTAATAAATAAATGCAAAGAATAGAAAGCCAAATTTTGGTTAATCCAAGACACCTCCTATTTTAATAGATTCAGAGAAACCTGGTCCATTAACAACCCTGTTATATTTGGCTATGGCTGAGACTAATTTAATTAGAAGTTATAATTATATCAATATGTTAGTTAATTATTTTGTTAAAAATATAATTAGTATCAAAATATTGTTGCGGTAAACGGGGGGGAAATCCTTGTATAAACAGGCAAAGAACACCGAAAGAAATCATTCTTTGACTGAAAAATTCTAAATTCTTCATTCTCGAACAGTTGTAAATTCTGTCGTTCTCTCTATCGTTGTTTCTTCTTCTTCTTCTTCTTCTTCTTCTGCTATATTCTGCTATAACCGCCATTGTTGTGTCAAGTGGAATGTTTTGCCTGTATCAATAGTGGGATCTTCTTTCATTCCATGAGCCGTCCGTCAAAGAAAAAGTATCTTTCTTTGTAAAGCCAAAAGGGTAAGCAACTCTTTAAACAAAGTCTTCTTCCACATTATAGATTTACAGCTGTTTTCTTCATCCTCCCCCCTCCCCCTTTTTTTCCTTGATAAAATCAAAAGTTTTCTGCTTTAAAAACCTTTTCCTGGAATGTGGTATGACGTTAAATTAACTTCTTTCTTGATTCTTGAGTATTTTGAATAGAGAAAGGATCCATTTTTTGTTGCTTGGTTGGTGATATATATATTCTGGTTGTTTACTTGTTTTACCTTGTTGTTTATGGTGGTTGGTTTTATTTGCAGATATGCCAGAAAAAGGAGGGAGCTTTTTTCCACTACCATCCAATGCACGGATGATTCGATCAAGTCCAGTGCATCAATGGCGTTTTAGTTTGCTAACAGCTTTGGTTCTTGTAGGCATGGTGGTAGTTTGGAGCATAGATGGTTGCACCATCAAGAAATTTATCCAATCTTGGCAGTTTAAACAAGATTACATCATCACGAAAGTTTACTTCTTGTCCTTGGCTAGTCTCAACCAAAATTCAGCACATACTCTTCGAAATCTTACTTTAAATCCCATTTCAAATTCAAACACTACCAATTTCCCTATTGATAGTATAAACTCTAGTATTCCTCATGTTGTTTCATCCCTCAAAAGAAAAAATGTTCCCCATTATACTTCCAGGGAAAGAGCCAACTTTTCCGTAGTGGAAAACCCTGATGACAATTTAACCAATTACGATGATTTGTCAAGTTTAAATTGGATTAAAGCTGAGCTGGAGAAGAACTTTACAGAAAATCTGTTAGCTAGATGGTTGGCTCCTGGAGGAGAGCCTTGTAAGGAGTCCAAGACTGCGGGAATCAAAATTCCTGGTTTGGATGGAGAGGGTTTGGTGGAGCTATCAGCTGGTGAAATCCATGAGTTCATGTTTCAATCAGTTGATGAGTCAGGAAATGATCGTTGTTTAGGTGGGGATTACTTTGAGACTGATCTTTCCGGGGAGTCATGGAAATCTAGGCCTCTGGTTAAAGATTTTGGCAACGGGTCTTACTCGGTTTCCCTTCAGGTTCATCCTGATTTTTCTGGTGATTATAATCTGACTCTTATTTTGCTTTTTAGACAATATGAAGGTCTAAAGCTTTCACCTGAAAGGTTTGCTTATGATAAACAATTACGCCATACATGGATCAGGTTTATTAGGACTAAAGCTCAATTGCCAGAGCTGCAGATTTGTCAAAAATCCGATTTCAGTAGAGATGTTTGGTCCGGAAGGTGGACAAGACATGGACAGAACGATGATTGTCAAATTAGTAATGATGGTAGATATCGGTGTCTGGCACCGGATTTTCCATGTCAACATCCATGGTGTAATGGTTCATTAGGATTATTAGAGAGTAATGGTTGGGTATACTCAGGCCATTGTTCCTTTCAGTTGTATCTGGCTAATTCTGCTTGGAATTGCTTAAAGAATAGGTGGATTTTCTTCTGGGGTGATTCCAATCATGTTGATACCATAAGGAATATGCTTAATTTTGTCTTAGATTTGCCTGACATAACATCCGTACCCAGAAGGTTCGACATGAACTTTTCCAACCCAAAAGATCCCTCTCAGACGGTTCGGATCACTAGTATTTTCAATGGTCACTGGAATGCAACCCAGAATTACCTTGGTTTGGATTCTCTGAAAGATGAAGGATTTAGGAATTTGTTAAAGAAGTACTTCTCAGAGGACACCGTTCCAGACAGTATCATTATGAACTCTGGCTTGCATGATGGTTGTCACTGGTCCAATTTAAGAGCATTTACTAAAGGTGCAGCGGATGCAACAAAATTTTGGAAAGAAGTTATCGAATCGGTGAGGCAGAGAGGGCTTGTAGCGCCACAAATAATTTTTCGGACCACAGTTGCAACAGGAGGATATGCAAGATCACTGGCATTCAATCCAAGTAAGATGGAGGCGTTTAACGGGGTGTTTTTAGCGAAATTGAGGCGAGCAGGCCTGGTTTCTGCCGTGATTGATAACTTTGATATGACATTCCCATGGCATTTCGAGAACAGGTGCAACGACGGGGTGCATTATGGCAGGGCTCCCCTCAAGATGAAATGGAGAGACGGTGAGATCGGACACCAGTACTTCGTTGATCTCATGTTATGCCATGTGCTGATTATGGTTCTATGTTCAAGATAGTGAGCAAGTGATGTGATGATCGCTGGTTGAAAAGCGGCGTCTATGACACATTAGAGCCATGGAAATTGCAGGCGGTGAGTTCCACACACTACGTTTTCATATTGGTCATTCGAGTAGAATAAGCTGTCTCTATCCGTATATTACTATATATATATATATATATGTAAATTTATTTGTGTATTTTTTATTATTAGACCATTAAAAGGTAAAGCCTTCAATTTCAAGGGCTGATTTTTGATATATTAATAATTTATTTTATATAAATTTTTATATTTTTATCTTTATATTATATTTATATTATTTTTTTATTTTATATCATATTTTAGATATTTTTTACCATATTTGTATAATGTAATCTTGTTTGTGCTAAAAATTGTGAGCCCAAACCTACTGTTCTCCATGGCAATTTGTCACTTTTGCAATAAGTTGTGAAATAAACAAAAAATTCTATTGGAAGATGTGGTTTAATATGGCCTTGTAATGCAATTTTTGGGTTTATCAATAAGTTATAGTTCTCTTGTTGCTTGGGCTAGTGGACCACATCAATGGCTTTTACTTTTTTAGTAGCCCACTACCTTTGTTGAACCATAAGCAGAAAGTAAATTATCCCCCCCCCCCACCAAAAAAAAAGGGGGACAAACAAACAAACGAGTAGAAAGTAAGGCGCCAACAAGCCCATTGTTGATGTATAAAAATAATAATCTCAATTATATTTGTTATAGTTACTAAGTTATACAACGAGAGAATCTGTTCAATTTTCTTGAAGAAAAATAACAAGAAATTAACATCTCCTCAACTTATCTATACACTATTTAAGGTTATTTAGTGAGGGATAATTTTGAAAAATAAACCAATTTGAAGGGAATCTATTTAGGGGCAATTGTGAAACATCAAAGTAATTTAGAGGGAATTATATTTGACAACCCCTTTTTTAAAACAACTTTTGTGAGATTTTTTCATTTAATTTTTTATTTCGTGTATTCATAATGATTTGTATTTTTTTTATGTTATAATCAAATTCAAGGTATTATATATTTACATAATTCATTTTATATAGAATTTGATACGTTTGTGTATTGGTATTGCATTCATATTATTTTGTGTTGTGTCTGTTTTAATTATTTTCTCAAATTTTTTTTGTCTTGTGTTAATGTTTCTTTTGTATTATTTTATATTTAATTATTTTTTTATATTTTATTCGTGTCATGTAATTATATTGTGTTTGAAAATGTGAAGTCCCATTAGCACTATTTAATAACTTTCAATATGTGTCACATATTTATCTATCCATAGGTCAAAGTATTCACCTAGCTTGATAGGCCAAACTTTGGGCATGAGTTTTTCTAATTCATGTTGACCTAGCCTAAATTACTATTTAATAATCAAATTATTTTTCATTTAATTTTAATTATAAAAATAATTTTAAAATTTTTATTAATATATAAATAATAATTCGAGCATTGGGGTCGAGCCAAGCCTAATTAATTTGGGCCTAAACAAGAAATCTAAAAAATTTTAGGTCACAACTCAATCCATGGACACCTCATTCAAATGTCGCTTTGTCTATGTATGTGTTACTTTTTACACCATAATTATATTTAAAGTTATATATTTATATAAATTTTAATAGGTTTATAATTCATTTTAAATAAATTTTGATACTTTTTTTATTCGCGTCATATTATATAATTATATTTATATTATAATACATTAAGATATAAAAAAATAATTTTCAAAAGTATTATTTATAAAAAAAAGTCTACTCTCACAATAGACAAAAAAATTACAAAATGATTACCAATAAATTATACACTATTATTATATTTTACGTTTTTACTTTTTTTTAATAAAATGTTAAAGAAAAATATATTCGGATGAAGCCAAGACTAATATTCAATACTATATATTGAGTTTATGAGGCAAGTACTTCAGCTTTTTTCTTTTTTAATTTAATGAAAAGAGGAGAAAAGAGAAAGAAAAGAAAGAAAGCAAAGAGAGAGAAAAAAAGGGAAAGAGAAGAGAAGAGAAGGGAACAAAAAAGAGAGGGAGAGAAAAAATTGAAAAAAGATAAAATATTAATTAAAAATATTTTCATATTGATATTATTTACATAATTTTTAATTTTTTATTATATATCACATAATAATTTATTTTTTTAAAGTACGATCAATTTGATTTGAATCTAAATTTAATCAAAGTCACATATTTTAAATTTATTTTAATTTAAGTTTATGCTAATTTTTTATAAATTTTAAATTTTATTTATTTACTTCATTTGATTTTACATACATATTTAAAAATTTTTAGATTGAATATATATTTAATTATTTTAATTGGTGAAAATAAAACTAAACGAGCTTAAAACATAATTTTATAAAATTAGATAATTACAAATATAGTTTTTTCATTATAATTATTTTATCATGTAAGTTTAATAGATTTTAGTATAAGTGGAAGTCTATCCAATAATGAAATTTTAAAAAAACATTTGGGAGCATGCTATTATGTTTAATTTTCAATTAGATCCTTAGCTTCCTATTTTTAAAATTTATTGATGTACAAAAATTAATCCTATTTGCAAAATGCTAGTAAAGAATTTGCCTCAATCACCTTTTTGTATTTTATGTTATGCATTAAGGTAAAGCATTTAACTGAATATTTTTCTTATCTTGTACGCTTTACATTAATTAAAAATTATACCTTTCAATAGATTTTTTAAAATAAAAAACTCATAACGAAGAGCAGGATTACACACTAGTAATAGCTTATACTTGGCCTCATGACTGTCACTTTCCTTTAAAAAAATGGTAGTTCAAACCTAAAAATTTGTTTTTCTCCTTTTGGTTACACACTAGTAATAGCTTATACTTGGCCTCATGACTGTCACTTTCCTTTTAAAAAATGGTAGTTCAAATCTAAAAATTTGTTTTTCTCCTTTTGGCTAAACACTCACTTTGGATCTAACTTATTGGCATTTGAGTTAAGCATTTTATTTCATTTTATTAAAGATTTAAACTTTTCAAATTGTAAGAAATAAAATAATTATGTTTAATTGACACACGCGTTAAAAAAATTAGTGAATTTTGTTGAAGCAGAAAGTTGCAAACACCGAACACACAAACTGTAAGGAATCATGAACATAAATAAGCCGGCTTCAAGGCGTGTATCAATACCACTATCTTTACGATTTTATTCAGCCCCACCACAAGTGTGCAAAAAAGTTTTCAATGTATAAACCTCAAGAATAGAATGAAGCCCAATGTGATTGCATGTTGCACCGATGCAACTAATCCACTAAGCACTGAGCAATGAACTACAAAAATATTGAACTTCGATATTGAATTTCTGCAACAAGCCTTTATGGAAGAAAATTGGGATAGTTTGAATATAGGGGAGAGTAAGAATTAAATATTTTTAGTTGTGATTTCTTGCTAAACCGAAAAAAGTATATATAGGCTACTACATGTTTATCTAAATAGACATTTCTTTGTGTGAAAGAGACTGCTTATACTAACACATTGATCAAAATAAATCTATCTATTTGAAACAAACAATTTAATTCATATAGACACAATCCTTTTCATGCTTTATCTGGACAAACACAACCATTCATAGTAATCAAACAAAATAATAATAAAATAAAAATTAATTAATTAGCTGCACTTGCACATGCCAAATGTCTAAGTGTCAAGTACCATATAATATAATAATATTCATTATTATATTAATGCACAAATAGCCCACCCTAGGCCTAGTTTGCACCATAGACACATGGGTCCAATTTACTATGGGCATACACTTCCCAATATTTAAATAACTTATTTCCTTTATTTTTTTTTTGCTTATGTAGGATTCCAACCCACACTCCTCAATTTTCAAAACAAATTTGGATTTTAATAATTTTGGAAATCAAATGCATAAATGAAGGTGTCTTGTAATTGAACCTTCACTTAGTGAAAACACGTTAAAGTTTACCGAAATCTCATGGTAGACTTGCTGGGAATCCGTATTCCCAGTGAAGTATGGCCTCAGGCAAGAATAGCATTTAAAAATCTGCAAACTAACATAAATTGACACCGAAAACATTAAACACAAAAGCAATTAGACTCCTTATGGATTTTTAGGATGGAATTCACGTATAATAGACATAATTGGATTTGATTAAATTAAATCATATATTTGATTAGAAGCTTACCAAACTCTCAGATATCGTAATCTGGAGTCAAATCTAATCTAAAAAATTCCTGAAAAAGGGCATCCAAGGTCTCTGTTTGGATTTATGAGGTCATGAGTAATACAATCATCTTGCCTTCAGCAATGATCCACATAGATGATAATGGGAGCCTTTTCAAGGATCAATAGTACTCTGGTGATAGCAAGAAGACTTTGTGAGTCTCAACCAAAAGATTAATGTGATTTATTTCTTTCTTCACTTAGTTCGAGAAAGGTTTTGGAATAATGTTTTTCTCTCAAAGAATGGTAGAATGGAGCAATAAAGAGAAAGAATGGGTGGTAGCAAGGTGGTTCTTTTTCCTTTGGGTAGCAATTATTGGGAAAACTTGAGAGAACAATTTTCTCTCTTCTTTCCATAAAAGACTAAAAATTTTATAAGTGTTTTTGGTTCTCTTAACACTTAGCCATTCTAGCCATTTTTTTTTCTTTTGGCTAAATTTAATCTTTTCTTTCTGTAAGAGTTTTGATCAAATCAAACTTACTTATGTAGGTGAAAATTTTTCACCTTAGGTAATTCAATTTGATCATGCCACTTATCTATGTTGGTTGAACCTGGCACACAAAATGGTCTCTTAGAACAAATTTTAACATAGCAAAGCTAGTTAATAAAAATCGACCCAATTAACTTTTTAGCATCTAGTATGCTACGAGCTGACAAATTTGAAGTTATACTTTTTATTTATATCCTGTATGAATTTAGAACATATTTAATGTCATTAACATATATAAAGTAATCATTTAGTGGGGTTCTAATACTATAATGATTATTCTTATTATTTTTTTTGAAATTATAGCCCTCAACTATAATACAAAAAGTTCAACATTTGAATCTTCTTGATGAGCTAAGTACCATTTTCAATTTTACATAATCTTGGGCGACTCAACAAATTATGTAAAAACCAATTAAATAGGTAACTTAGTTTACCAATTGCATCTCAATGCAACTGCTAGATCAGTTAGGTGGTAACTCTTTACCTAAATATATGTTATGTACTTTTCCTCACCATCGCTTCTTATCTCACATGGTCAAGTGCGACACATATAAACCATGCATCATTAGTTGAGTATGACCCACTATTCAAACTCAAGTAGTTTGGATGGAAGGGACCTTGAGCAACTCAACAAATCCCCACTGCTGCTTGTTATGAACAATGGAAGGCATTTTATCGTGCTTAGACATGGACTCAATATTTTGCAATGGATTTTTTTTAATTTATTAAGTCTCATTTATTCTAATTGGATCACAATGCATTGGCATTTATTTTAGGTATATACATATCATATATATATATATATCAACATAAAATAAATCTAATCTTGTAATCCTACATGGATGATTATAGACTTTTATCAAAGC